>PVIA01005951.1:0-105881 GCA_004024845.1 Tonatia bakeri | reverse complement strand
CCCCTCCCACCCACATTCCCCCCTTTAGTTCATGTCCATGTGTCATAAGTTCTTTAGTGTCTACATGTCCCATACTATTCTTACCCTCCCCCTGTCTATTTTCTACCTACTGTCTATGCTACTTATTCTCTATATCTTTTCCCCCTCCCTCCTCCTCCCACTTCCCTGTTGCTAACCCTCCATTTGATGACTTTTTTTTACTGTTCATACTTTTAATCTTCTTTTTCTTAGGTAAGTCCCTTTAACATTTCATATAATAAGGGCTTGGTGGTGATGAACTCCTTTAACTTGGCCTTGTCTGAGAAGCACTTATCTGCCCTTCCATTCTAAATGAAAGCTTTGCTGGATAGAGCAATCTGGGATGTAGGTCCTTGCCTTTCATGACTTGGAATACTTTTTGCCAGCCCCTTCTAGCCTGTAAGGTCTCTTTTGAGAAATCAGCTGACAGTCTGATGGGAACTCCTTTGTAGGTTACTGTCTCCTTGTCTCTTGCTGCTTCTAGGATTCTCTCCTTCATTTTTACCTTGGCTAATGTAATTATGATGTGCCTTGGTGTATTCCTCCTTCGGTCCAACCTCTTTGGGACTCTCTGAGCTTCCTGGACTTCCTGAAAGACTATTTCCCTTGCCAGAATGGGGAAGTTTTCCTTTAATATCTGTTTAAATAAGTTCTCAATTTGTTGCTCTTCCTCTTCCCCTTCTGGTACCCCTATAATTCGGATGTTGGAACGTTTAAAGGTGTCCTGGAGGTCCCTAAGCCTCTCCTCATTTTTTTGAATTCTTCTTTCTTCATTCTTTTCTGTTTGGTTGTTCCTTTCTTCCTTCTGGTCCACTCCATTGATTTGAGTCCCAGTTTTCTTCCCCTCACTCTTGTTTCCCTGTGCATTTTCCTTCATTTCTCTTATCGTAGCCTGCATTTGTTCATCTAATTTATGTCCAAAGTCAACCAATTCTGTGAGCTTCCTGATTACCAGTGCTTTGAACTGTGCGTCTGATAGTTCGGCTATCTCTTGGTCACTTAAAAAAATTGGTTCTGGGGATTTCAAATCTGTTTGAGCCATCTTTCTTATTTTCCTTTGGTTTGGTTGCGGCTGTTTCATAAGGGCGGCAGAGCCTTAGGTGTTCACCAGGGCGGGGCACCCCAGTCGCTGGGTTGTGACATTGTATGTGGGGGCGGGGTCTGAGGGAACAATGGCACCTGCTCTGCTCTCTCTAGGACTTCCTCCCCTCCACTGCCTCCCACAAGCAAATTGGGCCTCCCTGGTGCTGGCTCCCAGGTGGGTGGGCTTGTGCACTTTCTCGGACTCTGTGGGCTTCCCCGAGAAGTTTCCTGTGAGGCTGAGAGAATCTCCCGGCCTCAGCTCCCAGACGGGGCTCTTAAGCTTTGAAACCTGGCGGTGCTGCCCGTTTTTGCTGCCCATTTTCGCTTAGTTTGTCTGTGCGCGAATGTGTGGCTGCGGACAGCCAGCCGCCTTGCGCCCCTCACTGGGTCTGCTAGTTGCCTCCCGAGCCCAGGGTCCGCCACCGGTCCGTCAGCCGCCTTCTGCACCCTGCGCGCCCACGCCTGCCAGCCAGCGTTTTTTCCCGCCGGGACCCCTGGACCCCTCTCCGCGCAGGCCTCCGACTCCGCCGCTCCTTACCGGTCTGGATGTACTGGAGTCCGACTTCCGTTCAGTTAATTTCTCTCTGTTCTGGTTGTATTTTTGTTTCTCAATTTTTGTTGTCCTTAGTTTTGGTTGCGTGAGAAAGCACAATGCGACTGCCTATGCCTCCATCTTGGCCGGAACTCCTGTCACTTTCTTCTTTTTAATTTTACTTCTGTCAGTGCATCTTCTCTCATATTGTTACTTGTGACCTTCCGGGGATCCTCATAGATGTTGTGTTGTCTCACCTCAGAGATGTGCAGAAGATTCTGGAACTAAATAAAATTTAATTCTTTGTAATTCGTAGCTGACTTGGGTCTCCATGTAAAATTCTGCTATAGAGGTGAGTCCAGTTCTGGCACTACTGAATATTTTAACCAGGATATACATTATGGAAAATAGCAAGTTTATTGAGTTATAGCCTAACAAATGTCTGACAATCCGTGGTTCTGAGCATATGGATGTTTCTAGTACCTGTTGGTGAGTAGCCATGCTATTCTTGGGACAGCAGAAATCTGAACTGATTTAACCAATTTGCCCCCCTCCCTTTTTCCAGTTGATTTGAGAGAGAGAGAGAGGGGTGGGGAAACATTGATTTGTTGTTCCACTTATTTATGCATACATCGGTTGTTTCTTGTATGTGCCCTGACTGGGGATCAAACCTACAAACTGGAGTGTTGGAATGATGCTCCAACTAACAGAGCTACTCAGCCAGGGCTCCTCTCTTCTTTTTTTTTTATGGAAATGTGCTACCACACAGTGGACCAGTTCTTTCTTAGGCTGGTAACATTATGAAATCCCTGTTGAAATGCAGGCTGGACTGGTGGAAATCAGATTCCCGTACCCTCTCATAAGCTATTTTTCAAGGTACATTTCCTAGATTTTAAAATCATGACTTCCCAGGGCTTGATGGGAAAATAAGGAGCTTTGGACCTATCACCAGAAACAATTATCCAGATCTCTTTCCTCTTTCCTGCTAGTCTTTCAGATTCAAATAAGGAGTTTCATGAATCTGCAGGCCAGTGGCTGAGTAGGTTGGGCTGAATACAAAACAGTATTGATGCAGTTCTCAGCGCAGCCTTTTTATGTTTCAGCTAGCTAATAGGTAGCTCAGACCTCTTAGCCCTGCTAATGTTTAATCAAATTCTGTTATTTAGTCATATAACATATTTAGTCATATGCATATATTCTTCTGTTACATAAGGCCAATATATTTTTTTAAAGATTTTATTTATTTATTTTTAGAGAGGGAAGGAAGAGGGATAGAGAGAGAGAAACATCAATGTGTGGTTGCTGGGGGACATGGCCTGCAACCTAGGCATGTGCCCTGACTGGGAATCGAACCTGCGATGCCTGGTTCACAGCCCGCGCTCAATCCACTGAGC
Organism: Tonatia bakeri; assembly: GCA_004024845.1. Lineage (NCBI taxonomy): Eukaryota > Metazoa > Chordata > Mammalia > Chiroptera > Phyllostomidae > Tonatia > Tonatia bakeri. Next base: position 102,854 of record PVIA01005951.1, on the reverse strand, counting down.
TACGCCAGCCAGGGCATAAGACCAGTATTTTAAAACCTGAAAGTTGGGAAGAGAAAGGGTGAATCTATGAGCCTCTTGTCACCTTTTCTCAAAATTACTTACAATCACTCTATTTTTTTCCTTTCCTCCAAACATCTGATCATTGGATAGACAATAATTTACCAGACCTCTTTAGTAGTTAACCAACCTAGTAAAGCAGCCTAGACTCAGGGTAGGGAGATTTTGAGGCATTTAGGCGATTGATTGTCAAACATGTTAACTTAATGGCATAAAGGACACCACAATACACCTAGTATACCCCTATCTATTCCACTTCTGGTGGGAAGAGAACCTGACGATAACAAAGAATTACAGAGGAACAAATAGAAATCTAAAATGGCAGCATCATAAAGTTTATGAATGAACGAAGTTATCAAAAACAGAAAACAACATTTAATATGTGAAATAACACATACCAGAAGGGCTGTATTTGAAACTCAAGACACTATGAAGTCCTAAAAGAAAAGTATCTGTTTTGAAAATTGTGGAAATTCCAACAATCTATGTTGTCACATGTGCAGCAGGAAATTTGCATTGTTGCCAAACTTTCTGTGGCAGCGAAAGTTTTCAACAATTGGCAGTACTACACTTTTTGGGGGGGTTGTGAATATAAAATTTTAATCACTCTTAATAATTAATGAAGGAAGCTATTAAGTACTTAGTCATATGTAAAAATGAAGGCCCGCGGTCTTGCATGGCATTTGCTCTAAGAGTTGAAGAAAGAACTTGCATATTTTGATCTTTTCATGGTTCATTAGGAAAGCTAGTGGGCCAGAACTATACTTGGAAACATATTGGCTTAAATGACAATTACAGCCTTATTTCTGAGCCATCTCTGGTCCAGTATTCTTGAACCTGCAACTCACCCTCCAAGTCTATGAGTAACAATCTGATTTCTACATTAAAATGATCACTCTACTAACAGAAGTATAAGAAATAGCTAAAACTTTTCCAGGGAGTAGTTGGCAATAGGTTCAAAGTTTTAAAAATATGCATCCCTGTTGACCAGGCAATTCCACTCCTAAAGAAATTTTTATGAATATGAACAAAGATACATGTACAAAGATGTTTATTACAGTGTATTTAAAAATATTTGATGAAAAATGATTGAGCACCCTGGCCAGGTAGCTCAGTTGGATAGAGTGTCATCCCAATACACCAAGGTTATGGGTTCAATCCCCAGTCAAGGCACATACAAGAATCAACCAGTGAATGCATAAATAAGTGGAACAGTGAATCAATGTTTCTCTCTCTCTCTTCCTCTCTCTCTCCAAGAATCAATACATTAAAAAAATAAAAGAAAATGACTGGGAGTATATATTATAATGTGTTAATAGTGATTGTCCTTTTATAGTATTGTGGACTTTTCTCAAAATACATTACTTCTGGACTAAGCAGAAATGTATTTAAATATACTTGAAACAAAAAGCTCATTTTGGCAGCAGTGGTTAGAAGGATATGAATGAGGGATATTGGACGAGAGATTATTGCAGTGGTTCAGGCAAAACACAATGAGAGTAGGAACCAAGGATATGGTGATGTGGATAGAAGAGAGAAAACTGAAGACATATTCAGTAGTCCTATGAGAACTATAAAAATACTACACCTTCAAGTCAATGATGAAATTGATCTTTTAAAAGAGCCAACATGATTCATTCATATCCCTATTAAGGAAACTCAGGTGCTCTCCGTCTCAGAGCATGCCCTTGCCTTTTTCCTCTTCCCTCCCCCGAAGGAGTTTCCATTGCCTTTCTCTCTCCTAAGCTCCAAGGGCCATTCTTTTGCTTTGTCCTGAGCCTGCACAGCCCAGTTGGCTCAGTTCTACTACCTTTGTAATTTTCTAAATAAACTTTCTCTTATTAGTTGAAAACAAACAAACAAACCTCAGAGTCAAGTCTGGTGATAGAGTTTGGTTTTCTGGCTTGTTCAGTGAAGTTAATGGAGGTCCAGCTGACCAAGACAGAGAAAGTACCAGGAGGACGGGGTCGTGGAAGAAGAGAATGAATTCAGTTTTGGGCATGTGGCACTTGAGGGTTTTGTGGGAGTGTATGCTAAGCTGTGGTATGTCAGTCTGAAGTTCAGTTGTGATCATCAGATACAGAATTAGAGATCATCAGTACATGAGCAGTTGTTAGAACTGGGTGGTTTTTAAGGTTTGCCTACACAGTGAAGTGGGAAAAAGACTGAGCAGGGCCCCTGTGGAACCACAGCAATTCAGGGCAGGGCAAGAAAGAGGAGTTTGCTGAAAAGGTTGAGGAGTGTTGAGTTAGGCCAGCCTAAAATAGGCTAATCCAGGTTCAAAGCCTGGCAAGAATGACTAATTAGACAAGTTCAAGGTTGCTTTCATTTTTGCTTACTTCCAAATCTGCAAGCAAGCACAGCAATAGGCACTGGAAATGTGAATGAAAGTGAGTGACAGATGCTAGAGTTTATTCTGCTCCTTATGGACATGTGACCAAAATTCAAGGGTCAGAACAGTCTGTCTCAAGTCTGATCTACCACTTGTTGCTCTTCAGTCTGGGGAAGGTTGTGGCAGCCCTCAAGGGTCTAGGTACTACCATTTAAGCAATTTATTGCTATTCTTATAGGCACATTCTTTGTTTTCTCTCCTTATGGTCTCTTCACCTGCACCAGGCTCAGCCACATCAAAAGTGGCCAGAGAGATTCAGAGGGAAAAGGAAGTTAAGGGAGGAGAGAATTTCAAGGAAGGAATTGTCAACAATATCAGATGCCAGATAATATGTCTAATGGAAAGTTCCCACCACATGTGGCAATTTACAGGCTATTGCAACCACCCACTTAAGGTAGCACCAAGCTCAAATTCCCAACAAAGTTATTTTCATTTTCATGGAATATAAAAAAAATATTTATTTTAGCTATGATATATTTTTAAATATTTTATTTATTTATTTTTAGAGAGGGAAGGGAGGGAGAAAGAGAGAGAGAGAGAAACATCAATGTGTGGTTGCTGGGGGCCACGGCCTGCAACCCAGGCATGTGCCCTGACTGGGAATCGAACCTGCGATGCTTTGGTTCGCAGCCCGTGCTCAATCCACTGAGCTATGCCAGCCAGGGCTTAGCTATGATATTTTTTAATGACAGACTGAACTGACTAAGACATCCACCCTGCCAGATTACTTCATTTATGGTGATTTTTTTCTTTATGGCCCTATTGTCTCTTCTAATGGTCTGGCCTTTTAAAAGGAGCTTGCCTGTCTATCACAAAAAGTATATCCCAGTTGTAGTATGTATTCAACATCTCTTCCATAGGGCTTTTGTGTCCCATATACATCAAGGAATGTGACTGGGTACCAATTCCAGTGTCACCAAACTCTCCCAATGGGTAAGAAGACTGTTGGATATTGGCTTTCCCAGAGTTGGACTTCTAGATGACTCAAGTCTGTTAGGGTCACTTCTGATTCACATAAGTGGCAAAATGAAAAAAAATGAAGGGGGGAAGTGTGGGTGGGTGTCTAGCACAGAATTGCAATTACTAGGATTTATAAACAAGGTGTGTGTCTGAGCCAACGATACTTAGACTCTTTTGGTAGGGATGACATAGCTCCAACCTTATGTCTGCTAGGCCAGCTTCATGGGGGCCCCAAACTGAAGCAACATAAATATTCATATTTTTTTACATCTGTCATTGTTTATTATTTGTTTTTCCATCTGCCTTGCTCTGAAGCAGGAGCAGAGAGAGAAGACAGAGGAAAACTGTGAGCTCTTTAGAGGAATAGTGCCAGATATTAAATCTTAAGCAAAATAGATTGAACCAAAAAGAGTGAGAGACAAAGGGAGCATGAAAGCATATCACACTGGGAAAATAACACCTGAAAGTGCTGACTGAATGTTCCTTGTGTATTTATGATTGGCCGTTTAAGTCCTATCAGCATCGTTTGGTTCCTGAACTGCTTGTGCCTCCGTGCCCTGCTGAGTGCTTTGTCATTGTTTCTTCATATGGAGCCCTTAGATTCATTTATATAACACAAACCGAGGACACATGGTGAGATTGTACCTTCCCCTGGTGATAATGATCCTGTCACGCCAGGTTGCTCTTTCATTGGAGAGAGTTAGGCTGACTGAGTTTGAGCTGGAGTGAAATAAGGATTTTACTGGAGGTCCCTCAGTCTTCCTGAATAATGCCTCAGAGGGAGCTGAAAACTGGGAGTTATCTGAATGTCCTTCCTCCTTGGGGTTAGTCTGTAATGGAAGTTGCAAATGGGCAGCCCCTGGGCCAGCTGTATTTATTTGGTCTAGCCAGGGTTAGGAATTAGTTGCCAACGTTGTTTCTCTTTAAGACTGTAAGATCTGGAATATTGACCTCAGACCCTCCTGGAAATGATTGGCTGACCCTGAATGGATCATATAAAGGCACTTGAGTTTGTGTCTGTGGTCTATAGGAAGGAAGTATAGGGGAGGAAAAATTATTTTTCCTCTACCCTCCTAGATTCACTGGGTGGTCCCTCAAATCAAACTGATAATAGATTAACAAAAGCAAAATATGACAGTTTTAATTACATAGGTATACATGGGAGTTTCACAAAGAAATGAGACTCAAGGAGGTGGCTAGATGCTTGGGGTTTATATACCATCTTGTGCTAGACAAGGGAAAGGGGATTTGGGCTCTCTGGGTAGGGGAAGCAAATTATGGGAAGGTATAAAGGATGGAAATATATGGTGAAGGCAGGTTGCCTGGTTATACAGGTCAGAATCTCTCAGGTGATAAAAGTTGTCTCTCCTCCTGATTCAGAGAAACATTTATAAATGAAAAAATCCTTAATAAGTATAAATTTCCTTTACAAAAGGGGAAATTTATACTTTATTTTTAGGTAGTTAGGGGTAGGTAAAGAATTTTTCTTGCCTCTGCTGATTCTCAATTGACTTTAGCTCAAAATGATCCACATACAAAAGAGGCATATTTTGGGTTGACATATTCATTTCCTTCCTTCAGAAGGAAATTAGCATTTATTCTATGCAGGCACCACTACATCTTGTAGTTTGCACATATGATTTAATTTGATTTTCCAAACAACCCAGTAAGATTTGAGCTCCAGTGCTATAGGAACCATCCCGGTAAACTGGTTTTTAATTATTTGTAAACACCCCTTGCAGAATTCACCTCTGACCTTTGTCCCAACTGTTTCTTTTGCTTAGAATATAGCCCTCCCATTTCCTGTACTTTCACATCCTACCCAGCTCTATGTCCCTTTCCCTCTTTCTTTCTTTATAACAAAAACAAAAAGCAAACAAAAAACTCCCCCACGCCAAAAGTCTTGAAAAGCATTGAATCGCTTTCAGTCCTGAGCACTGTGCTCTGCGGGAAGTGATTGGAATGCCCATCTTCTGGAAGTTAAGGAAGGAAGACCTGGAGGAAGTGCCCACTACAAAAGAGAACGTAAAGTGAGACTCTCTCAGTCTTCTGTTTCCCCTGTGCTTTTCCCCAGAGACATCTACAGTTACCAGTTTCTTTTCTCCCTTTTTTTTTGAGGCCCAAGTGAAGACCCATAGCTGCATATTAGAGTCACTTGCAGAGCATTTAAAAATCCTGATGGCTTGCATCTCAGACCATTTAAATCAGAATAGCTGGGGATGGGATCCTGGCACCAATATTTTGGTGATCCATAGCAGAGACCGAGAACTGGTGTGAAGTGTTCCTGATCAGCAGGCACTGAGCTCTCCCATGGCCCTTTCAGTCTGTACCACAGTCTGGCCTGTGATCTCATCTTACTAAAAGCAGGAGCCTGTAGCTTGCCTGGTGGTGCTCAAGGAAGAGAACTTCTCTAGTTCTGAAAGGCAGTCTGTGTATCCTTACCCTTTCTCTTCCCGGATATGAAAAGCATTGGTTCTCTAGTGTACGTCAGTTTCACCTTAAGGGCTTGTGGGAACAGAGATAGCTGGGACGCACCCCAAGTGAACCAGTAGGTCTGGGGTGGGGACTGTTGAGGTAAGAAATGTCCAAATTGAAAGAATTTTTATGAGTTTATTTGTGTAAACAATAACATATGCCAGGGAGCAAGATTTTAAATGCTCCAGGAATAGGTTATGCAGCTTTTTGTGTGCATTTGAAATTAAGGAGGGATTACATGGAGGTGAGAGAAAGCAAGGTGGGGATTGGGTTGCAAGATTGTGTGCTTTCTTGAGGGTAGTTATTTCAAAAGTGTGTTAACCTAGATGCACACACACAGTGGACAGAGCTTGGGTAAGGCAAAGGTAATCCTTTTACTAAACAGTTACACCCCATGCCTAGGGTGTGACTATCCACCATGACCTGTCCAATTGCAAATTTATGATAAGATCACCCCGTGAGGTTCCTTGCTATAGATCCCCATTTTTCCATCTACAGGTCCAAGAATCTGCATTTCTAACAAATTCCCAGGTGATGTTGACACTGTTGACCCATGAAACACACCTTGAGAATCACTGACCAAGATGACCTGGACTAAGGAAGAGAGCTCAGATGGGCCTGATACGGCCCTTTTGGAGTGAAGAAATCTTAAGAGAATGGACACTTGGTAAAGGCTAGCTGGAAACATTACTTTCCATTGAGGTTACCAATTGGCCCAAACCCTCAAACCAGTCCATAGATGTGTTTTCCAGTAAAAAACTAGTTAATATTTAAAAGTCGGGGACTTACGCACATTTGCACATTTACACACATAGACAAATATTTTAATTTTTAAAGAACAGTAGGTTGGCAGTGAGAGGCCCAATTTTCTACATGGCAACACTGAACATTAACTAACAAGGAGTAAACTATGCTGCTATCCCAAGTGAGCCCAGTCCCCAGCCAAACTTCCAAATGAACATAGCCATATGAATGAGTCCAGTCAAAACCAGCAGAAGAATTGCTCAGCCAACCCATAAAACAGTGAAAAGTAATAAGCTGTTTGTGGTTTGAGCCACTAAGTTGTAGGGTGATTTGTTATGCAGCAATAGCTAACTGATAAAATAATTGGCAGAGTTCCCACAGCCCTTCTTTGCTAAATTATGTTGCCTCTCTGACCCCTGTAGGTAAATGAATGTCTAGCCTGGGCCTTGCCCTGAGGAGCATTCAATAAACTTGAAAACCTTGTCCATATCCATTATCCCCAAAACGTCACAAGGTCAGTTGGCATTAAATCTCCGTTTTGTAGAAGAGGAAACTGAGGATTAGCAAACTAAGGGATACACCTAGCACCCACCACATAGAAAGCGACCAGGATGAGGACCCCTCATTTTTCCCTTTTACTTCAGTGCTTCCCTACCTTCCCTCTGGGCAATTGACTGTTAGTTCCTCCCAGCTAATAGACTTGATAGCCACTACAAAGCCAGACTCTCTAAGTTAACGTTTTCAAGAAGGGGAACACTTTATCTAGTCTTTATTTACTGAGAATATTCTCTGAAAAGTACCTAATGTATTGACTAGTGCATAGAAAGGGCTTAATGAGAAATAGTTATTCTTATTGTTACATACTCTGTTTCTACAGCATCCCTTGATGCCCTTTTCCTGTTTTCCCTACTCTTTATACCCCTGGCTGGAAAATTTCATCTCTCCTCTAAGATCTGGTATATTTTCTCTATCTCTATTACAGCACATAATCACACTGTATTATGTGTTATATATTATTTACATTACATGTATTATATATTTTAGTTCACAGGCTGGCGCTCAATCCACTGAGCCACACCAGCCACGGCACATTTATTATATGTTTTTTACATGTCTCTCTTGTCCCTCAGAACCTAGTTTCAAGGAATTTTAGATTCCTTTTTATTTCCAATCTTTTTAAAAAAGATTTTATTTATTTATTTTTAGACAGAGGGGAAGGGAGAAAGAGAGGGAGAGAAACATCAGTGTGTGGTTGCTTATCATGCACCCCCTACCAGGGACCTGACCCGTAACCCAGGCATGTGCCCTGACTGGGAATTGAACCAGTGATCCTTTGGTTCTCAGGCTGGTGCTCAGTCCACTGAGCCACACCAGCCAGGTCTATTTCCAATCTTTCTAGCACAGGACCTGGCACACAGTAGGTGCTGAATAAATGCTGATTGAATGCAATTGAAATTCAGTTGCACAGTTGCAAGATACATTAAATCATATTTTCATTTGACCTGAATAGTAATCATCCTATGAAACCAGTATTATTAACATCATTATGTCCATATTAGAAGTGAAGAAACGGTGGAGAGGGCCTAATACATGGTGACAGAAGATGGTTTGATTCTAGGTGGTGGGTACACAGTGCAATATACAGATTTTGTATCATAGAAGTGTATATTTGAAACCTGTCTGATCCTATTAACCAATGTCAACCCAATAAATATAATTAAAATTTTTTTAAATGGAGAGTCAGAAGCTCAGTAGCATCCTGAGAATCTCTTTCCAATTGGTGATATTTGCCAGGTTTCTTATCAAATGGTTGATTATTATTCTTTGCTTTCCTTTATAATTTCTGCAAAGTTTTTATTTTAAGGGCAGATCCTAAGCCTTATGTGGATTTTTTATCCCTAGCATGAGGTGTGGTAGGTGTAGGCAGTAGTAATTGTTGATTTGAATTTAATGTTCACTTCTATATGTTAGAAGCTACATCTGCTCCCACTCTAGGAAAATGTTTGAAAGAGCCACTTAAAGTTGTTTATAATTAAGTCTACTTTCACTCTGTCTGGACATTTACCAAATACACTCTCACTCTATTATCACAGATCGGATGCCTTGGAGAGAGAAAGAGAGAGAGACAGAGACAGAGACGGAGACGGAGAGACTGGTGTCTTTGAGAAAAGAAGGACATGGGAAATCGCAGGGTAACTGGACCCTGTCTGAGAGAGAATTCTTTCTTTGTGCTAACACCAGAGAGATGCAGTGCTGTCACATGAGGAGCAGTTACACTCTTTGTGTATCAGGTAAGGCAGAAAAGAGAGAACTAAGGTTCAAGGAAAGGAGGAATTAGAGGGGGCCAAGTGATTGAAATCAACAAAGTGAGCGGGCCAAGAAATATGAGAAATGGAGAGGAAGGAAAGGCTGAGAGGGTGCTCTGTTGATAGCATTTAAAAGAGAGTAAGGAATGCAATGTGACCTTCTGTGAAGGAGCCACAAGATACCATCTGTATTCTTTTCCCTGTGAGACACTTTCTTAAAAAGGGTTGTCATCATCAGACTCCAAGTGCCACTGCAGTGTTTAGTTGGTGATATTGCCTTTAAAATGTAGGCTATAATTTTATTCTCAGAATTTGATTAATCTGTGATAACCTTCTGTTATTTTGTAAAACTAAAATATACTAAGTCATCTTGTCAAGAGCGATAATATGTCAAGAAGCTTGGATGTTTTTTCCCTATCATGGTTGCTGATTTCAATGGAGAATTACCCACATGCAAGAAACATTTCCTGGTATTAGCAGTGGGTTTCATATTGTGTTTTGAGCTAATATGATTTTCTGGTCAAGAGCCATTTGTGTCTGAATAAAAGTGACAGCTATGGTAACAATTTGTCATATTCTTCTTGCAGCAAGTTCCTTTTGCTCATGAGTCTGTTATCATTAAAGAAGAATTTAGTTATAGGTAAATGACCCTTGCCTTCTGTCTTTAATTGAAATTCAGCCTGCCATAGTTAATATGTCTCATGACTCAATAAATCTTGGAAGGAAAACCTAATGTGCTATAAAAAAGCAAAGGAAAAATTAATTGGTTTCTGCACATATTTTCCTATGCAAACAATTCCTGGCTTTCATTTATAAAGAGCTCTCTTGACATTCTTGTGTGTGTGTGTGTGTGTGTGTGTGTAATCTTCCACACTTTCTTACCAATATTGTTTAGTTGTACATTGTTCTGTTTTGAAAAGGAGAAACCTTGGTTTTATTTGGGAGTGTGAGATCTCTCATCACTCTCTGTGCATGGATTGTGGGCTTGATCTATGTATTAGGAAAAGAAGTGTAAAATCTCACTAAAAGGATATTAACCACATTGTGTTACTTTAGTATTTCTATGTAGCATGGGCCCAGCACAAGAGAAATTAAAATTGTATCAGCTCTCTTTGCATAACCAAGCACCCCACAACTTAATGGTGGTAAACAAAAACAGTGTCACTGAGGAAAAGTTTTTTTCTTTTTTTCCTGAAAGAAAAATACTAGCCAAAAACCACACACAAAAACAAAAACCAAATCAGGTCCTGGGACATGAAGTCTAAACCACTAGCAGCATGGCTAGGGGGGAAGACAAGCATGTCCAATGTCCTGGAGTTTGTGAGTGTTTTTATACATTATGTTTTGGGGAAGACAGGTATAAGTTGTTTTAAAGAATTTATACTGGCTACAGATAATGGGGGTGGGAAAAGGTGAAGTGGGGGCAGTTCTATAATAGGAGCACCGCCTGTAAGGAAGAAATATTTACTACTTTTGATTAGTTACAGGCAACAGCCCTGAAAGTTTATACATATGTAGGGTACAGTGGCATCTAGTGATCCACCAAATAGGCACCTGGATGTTGGTTCAAAGTTCCGCTGTACATTCAGGACTGTGAGCAGTTTTGTCAGCTGGCCCCTAACTATTGCTCTGCCTCTTTCTCTCATCTTCCAGCACCTGTAATTGAACTTAGAACTTTTCAGACATTTTTTTTTTCTTGTCAGTGGCTTAAACCAACAACAATGTATTGCTTTTCACTATTTTATGGGTTCGTTGGGTAGTTTTTCTGCTGTTTTGCCTGGGATCACTCATATATCTGTGTTCATTTGGAAGGTTAGCTGGTGACTAGGTTCATTTGGGTTAGCAGAAGTGGCTGAGCTTCTCTTTCCATGCGGTGTTTCATTTTGAGCTTCTTCATGTCATGGCAGTGTTGGGATTCCAAGAGGATGAAAGCAGAAGCTTTAAGGACTCTGGGATTTATAGAATGTCACCTCTATCATATTCTATCAATCAATGCATGTTTCTCAAGATCAGCTCAGATTTGAGGAATAGTGAATCTACCATTTGCAAGAAGAAGCCCCAAAGCATTTTGGCCAGGTTTTTCATTCTACTGTATGGTTAGTTATCTAGGAGAGAAATATTAGAATATTTGGGGCTGGGAATAATGATCATAACTGGGTTTTGAGTCTTAGTTGCCAACTGAGCTAGCCGTTTCTGAAGTGGAGTGCATACAAGAGTAGCCGAATGTGTGTGTGTGTGTGTGTGTGTGTGTGTGTGTGTGTGTGTGCGTGCGCACGCTTCTGTAATTGTATTCCAAAGTCAATCCATGTTATACTAGTTGGGCAAATTGCCCCAAGTCTCATTTCCTTATCTTTAAAATGTGAATAGTAATAGTGCCTCTCACATAAACTGTGGAGATTAAGTGAGAGATAATGTATGGAAAGTGCTTTGTATGATTCCTGGCACATGGTAGGTATTCAAATGAATGATGGCTAATTTTACTTTTTAATTTTCTCATTTTAAAATCTTCAGCTAGTTTTATTTGTTTGTTTTATAAGCAGTTCACATTCCTTGCAGAAAAATTGGATATCTATAAAAGTAAGAAGAGGAAAAAAATTTCAATTTCCTAGTACCTTTCCACTCAGTTTTAGCCACTATCAGTCTTTTTGTGAAATTCATCTAGAATCTAGACTCTGTTTTTCAATGCATATGTACATATGAATAAATATATGCTAGAGAGAGAGAGACAACACAGAGACAGAGATTTGCATGTATTTTTATATATAATTTTAATATATAATTTTATGAGTATATATACATATATACACATAATTTTAAACCACAGAAATACCCATTACTTTTTATTATTTGTAATCTCTGCAGCTGGCGTTTGTAGAGGGTACTGAGACTGCAGCGTTAAGTAATAAAACAGTTCACCCTTATCTGCAGTTTTTGTTTCTCAGGTTTCAGTTACCTGCAGTCAAACACAGTCCAAAAATATCAAGTGGAAAATGACAAATAGAAACAATTCCTAAGTTTTAAATTGTATGTCGTTTTGAGTAGTGCATTGGAATCTCAGGGCACCACAGCCAGGATGTGACGCGTCCGTTTGTCCAGTGCATTGGAGCTTTAGGTGCTGGATCCCAGCTCCTTGGTCACTTGGTAGCCATCCTGGTCATGAGACAGACTGCTGCGGTTTCACAGACCTTGTGTTCAAATAACCCTGATTTACCTAACAGTGGTACCAAAGTGCAGGAGTGGTGATGCTGACCATTTGGAGATGCCAAAGAGAAGCCTTAAAGTGCTGTGGTGTGCGGTGTGGTCAGAAGGTGAATAGTAACCTACTGCTATGGCACTCACCTCACTTCATCTCGTCGTGCGGGTGTTGTGGCACCTCACACTGAAGGGCCAGTCCAGTACAATAAGGTGTTTCGAGAGAGAGAGACCAAATTCACATAACCTTCATGACAGTGTACTGTTATGATTTTTCTATCCTATTAGTAATTATCATTAATCTCTCAGTGTACCCACTTTGTAAATTATGTATGTATGTATAGGAAAAATAACTATATATGTGTAAGTGTTGCATACACACATGTGTATGTATGTGTATATGCATGCATAGGTTTTGGCATTATCCACTACTCTCTGGGGGCCTAGGAACGTGTCCCCCATGGATAAGGGAGATCTACTGTACCTGATTCACGACCTGCCATTTTAGTCTTACCTAACTCCCAGATATCAAGGCAGAAGCTCATACCTGATACCAGATCTGAATTTCCCAGAGTGAATCTAGCAAATACCAGGCTCCTGAGATACTCTGAGAGAGAAAGATTCCTTGGTCAATAAATTAGGGAAATGCTGCCTATTCTCTCCAGTCTTTGAGACTTACAGATGCTCATTTGTGATTAAGTAAATATTAAATTAATCAATACATACTAAATTTAATAGGTGATTAAAGTATGGAAAGGCTCTGAGCAGTCCTGTTGTAAAGTGCCCTATCTCACTTTAACCCCAAATTTCCCAAATTTAAGTGAACTCTTTTTCCGATTTGATTTTAAAATTTTGATTTTATTTTTTGGCAACAGTTCTATGAAATTTCACACATATATAGATTCATGTAACCACCAGACAGTCAGGATATAGAATAGTTCCATCACAGTCCGAAACTCCCTTGTACTGTACTATCCCTCTACTGCCCCATCCTCTACGCCCCCAACCCCTGAGAACTACTGACTTGTTCTCCATCAGTACAGTTTTCCTTGTTTACAAGAATGTCACATAAATTGGAATATACACACAAACCCACACTACGTAGCTTTTGAGACTTTCTTCTTTCACTCAGGCAGTACCTTTGAGACTCACCCGTGTGGTTACACGCATGAGTAATGAGGTCTTTGTTGTTTGCTGGATGTGTATGTACCACAGTTTCCACAATTTATTTGTTGAAGGATATTTGGTTTGTTTCCAGTCTTTGGCAATTATGAATGGAGATGCTACATACAGGTTTGTTTGGTTTTTTTTTTAGATTTATTTATTTTAGTGAGAGGGGAAGGGAGGGAGGGGGAGAGAGAGAGAGAGAGAGAGAGAGAGAGAGAGAAACATCAGTGTGTGGTTGCCTCTCGCGTGCCCTTTATTGGGGATTTGACTTGACCTGCAACCCAGGCATGTGTCCTGACGGGGAATCAAACCAGCAACCCTTTGGTTCACAGGCCGGCGCTCAATCCACTGAGTCACACCAGCCAGGGCTATGTACAGGTTTTTGTGTGACCATACATTTTCACTTCCCCAAGATAAGTCCCCAGGAATGAGACTGATTGCTGGGTCATTTGGTAAGTGGTAAGTGTTCGTAAGCAAATTCTTTTTATCTGTGTAGCACCTAGTAAGATTCCACATAACCAGTATTTCCAGATTATAGTATTAACATTCCGTAGACCTAGTATTCCACAGAATGCACTTTGGAAACCAAAGCTTTAGGATAGCCTTGAATGCTGTGTCTTAGTGCTGTTTTTGAAAGTCAAATCTGCCTCAAATTCATCCCACACACCCAAAGTTTCCTTAGGCTCAGCCAGGACTCCCACCACACTCCCATTTGATGAGAACCTACTGCCAGATATTTGTATCATGATCTCATGACCATTTAACCCTCACAACATTCCTGATTTTGCAGATAAGGAAACTGAGGCCCAGAGAGGTTAAATGACCTGCTTCAGTCCCCACACTGGTAAGTAGCTGAGATTTGAACCTTTATGTATTATCTCCAAGCCCATTTCTTTTTATGCCACCTCCTTTACCTTTCTTTTTCTCCCTTTCCTTCTTTGAATGTTCTTTTTTATTTTTTTCCTGGGTCTGTCGTCAGTTGTCTTAGACAAAGGTTGGCAAATAAAAAAACAAGTGCTGTCTCTTCCTACTTCCATGCTCATGGCAGACATCTCTGATTTAATTCCATCTTCTCTTCTTTGCTCACCCTCATGCGACTTTCTCCAGACAGCTATTAGTTGACTAGAATTAGCATTGGAGCTAATTATCATTTATTATTTTGTTCTTGGATTTTGTTAGTTATCCATTGCTATGTAACAAACTACCCCAATACATAGTGGCTTAAAAATGATTAAAAATCATTTATGATTTCTCACAGTTTATGTGGGTCCAGAATTTAGACAGGGCTCAGCAGAATGGCTGCCCCTGCTGCCCCTGCGTCAGGGCATATTCAGTTGAAAGACGTGAAGACCGAGCTGGAGTCATCTGAAGACTGTGTCTAGTGGTTGATTCTGCTTGTTGGCTGAAGGCCCACCAGGGGCTGTGGTCTGAATATCCTCATATGTTCTGTCCATGAGACTTGGGCTTCCTCAAAATGTGATTGGTGCTTTGGTTCCAAAGGTTAGAATCTCAAGAGAGCACAGCCATCACAAAGCATCCCTTATACCACATTCTTTTCCTTAGAAATGAGTCCCTAAGTCTTGGCCATTTTCAAGAGGCAGCCAATTATTTCTCCACTTTTAAAGGCAGGACCATCAGGTAATTTATGGACATATTTTAAAACTACCAGATTTAAGCACACACTGGACATAGATGGTGTTGGTGCAACATTCTTTGTGTGGGCCTCATATAGCACTATCAATAATTATGTGTTGGGGAATTAATTTTTTTTGTTGGTAGCATTGTTCAGAGCCTTATACTCAGCACACAGTAAATATGTGCTGGGTTGGAGAGGATTGCCTTGGGATCTTAACCTCTTTGCCTTTCCTTGGGTCTTACAGACAACTTCCCTTAGTCAATGAGAGGTTTGGCTAGACCCAGAGATAAGGCCTCTGACAGAGCAAGCTGAGGGAAGTACATTGAATGCTCGTTCCTTGTGTGTAATCCCATAAAACAGTGTTGTGCCTTCAGTGCTTCTGCCCATATTTTCAGTATTCAGTGCAAATTTTTATGCACACCGAATTAGTGAGGACTCTTTCAAAAAGTAACATAACCAAAAGGAATTTATTGGTTCACTTAATTGAGAAGTTCAAGGGGATAAATTTGTCATGACAGGATCCAGGGCCTCAAAAAATGTCTTAGAATACAATTTCTTTCTCTTCTGGTCTGCCTCTATATTTCAGCCCTATTTCCTGTTCTGTTGGCTTTAGTCTCAGGTGAGCTGTCCCCAGGAGGCAGTCCAGATGTTCAGCACCAGCTCCAAGCTTACATTCTAGCAGCTTAGTAAGCCCATGAGACCAAGTTACCTCTTTTCCTATAGCTCCAGGAAAGTTCCAAGGTTGATGCTTCTCGTAGTCCATTCAGGCAGCTAACAAAATATCACAGAAAGGGTGACTTATAAAAAACAGAAATTTATTTCTTACAGTTCTGGTAGCTGGAAGTCCAAGACCATGGTGGTAGCAGATTTGGTATGGTAGCTGGTGAGGGCCTGCTTCCCGGTTTAGAAAGGGTACCTTCTTGCTGTGTCTTCACATGGTGGAAGGGGCAAGTGATCTCTGTGGGGTCTCTTTTATAAGAATACTAATCACATTTATGAAGTCTTCACCCTCATGAACTAATCACCTCACAAAGGTCTCACCTGCTAATACCATCTATGGAGGTTAGGATTTTAACACAAATTTGGGGTGAGGGTGCAAACATTCAGACCATAGCAATGCTGATGGGCCTACACTGGGTCATGAACTCACCCTTAAGCCAATCACTGTGGCATGGAATCCTGGCCTGGCTTTTAGGCAGTCAGTCTGTCTTGGACCCATGAACTAATATTGGGGTAATTTATTTCTCGAAAGGATGAGATGGGCTTTGTTATCAGAAAAGGACATGCTAGAAGAAGGCAACAGATGACATGCCTCTGACCCTGAGGACATGCTGTCATTTCTGCTCTCCCATTCCTGTCCTGGCTTTCTGTTCAGTTATGTCTTGACTCTCAAAATCTTATTCCTCCTTCACTGGTAGGCTCTGAGTTACCCAGGACAACCCATGACCCTTTTACATTCTTAAGATCTCCAGCTCCTCACTGCTGATGCCTTGGTTTATGCCCATGACTGCCTGCATTCCTGATCCCTAGTCTGCTCAGGATTTGAGGGGCACAGAGCGCTTTGAATTTGGTCTTAATTTTCTTGACTCCTAACCTGTTTCTCATAGTTGGGAAATGATTACTCCTTGACCTGTGACCTTGACTTTGGGCCTCTTTACTCCTTAGTTGCTCATGTTTACGAACTTGTTAACCTCTCACTTCCCTTGCATCCCGTCTCTTGGTCTATTTTAGTTCTGTGTCTGGTTACTATGCATGTCTTGGTTTAATAGTATCTCTTGGGCCAAGTAATTCCCTAGGTGATGTTGCTATGCTTTCTCCATTGACAGGCCTCCTTCTCTCCCTTTCTTTTGGAGGACAAGCTGAGGTACAGTGTATTCAAAACCTGGTATATGTGACTTTAGGCAAGGATTTTAATCATTCTGAGCCCCAATTTTCTCATCTTTAAAATGGGTAGAATAACATCTACCTCACAGGATTGCCTTGAAGATTAAATAGGAGAATGTAGATATTGAAAGAAAATAATAGATAATTCTAAAATGCTAATATGTGTGTGTTTATTTAAAATTAATTTATTTTTTCTCTCTTTTATGCATCTTCTCTTTATGTAGTTTTCCCCATTCAAGCAGTTAGGCTACTCTGTGCTCATTAACTCAGGGAAGGAAATGTCAGAGCAGAAAAAGACAAGTAAGAATCTTTCTGGCTTTGGTTTTCAAAAGTGTGAAGCCCGTAGGGAAACATCGAGAGCTCTGGACAAGTCCAAAATAAGTAAGAACAAGAGGTTTGAAGAGAGATTCTACCTCTAGTTGGCAAAGATTCCACTGTTTGGGGCAGAGGAGAGGGGTAGGGTGAGGAGAAGGAGAAGAGATAGAAGGGGTGTGACGAAGTATATACGCAGCAAGTCCCAGAGAGAGGGGGCCCTGTGTCCTGCTTTCTGGACAGAGCCCTGGGAGCAGAAAGGACATGGCCTGCAGATTCTGGGTTCCCAAGTGCAACCCAGAAGTGGTGCTGGCTGGAAGGGGTCACACAATCTGGGGGGTGAAGGACATGTCAGTGATGATCAGTGAGCATTGAAGCCTATGGGCCAGACACTACATGGATAGATGACAGTAAGGACAGCAATGCATCTCCCACTCACCTCCCCCCACCACGATTCTCCATAAACACCCAGACCTAGAGACATTCCCTGAAAGTGGGAGGAAGACTTCAAATTAGCTGAGGTTGTGTTTTATTGCACTCTGGTGGAATAAGGGCTAAAAATGAAGTTGAGTTATGAAAATATTATTTTGTATATAACAATGTGGTAGATTGAGAGCCATAAAAATTGCTTAGCCTGTGTCTGTATGTAGGTACCAGAATATGTTTATGGAGTCTGAATCCAGGTGTTATTGAACCTCTCACTGTATCTAATGTCCTACTTGATGTCTGAGGCCTGGGACAGCCCCTCATTACATCAAGGGTTCTCAAAGTATGGTCTCCAGACCAGCGGCATCAGCACCAGCACCACTGGGCACTCGTAAGAAACACATATTCTCAGGCCCTGACCCAGAATTACTGAATCGGAAACTCTTCCAGGTTATTCTGATGTATGCCAGAGTTTGAGGGCCACTGTTCTACATCATTTCTGTTTTCTCATCTTACATCCTCAGTTTCTCGGTCTTATTCAAACACAGTCATCAGCTTTGGGCCAGCTGGATGTTTTAAGCTTTTCATATGAGGACAGGAGAGCTTCTGATTTGTCCTCAGAGTTTTCCTTGTAACCATCCCAGTTTTATTTCACTTCACTGAGGATCCAGTTCCTGGAAGGAAATAAAGGAACTGGGGAGGAGACCCTTTATTAAATGGGGAGAGGGAATCATAGGCTAAAACAGTGTTAAATCTTTACTAAATCTGATGGAGCTGGTGAACTTCAGAGGGAATGATTTTTGTGGCTAGGCAAGGTCCTAGGGAGATTTATGCCAGAAACATTTCCTTGTTTCTGGGTCAGGAAATGATAGCACACAGATGGAATTTACAATGGGAGCCTAATGGAGCGGCCCCACCCAGGCGCCCAGCAAAGGCCCCTTTCACGGGCTCTATTCAAATATAATGAGTGCTCCCCAGGCTCTTCTGGCTGGCTGCTTTTTCTTTTTCCTCGACCGCTTTCACTTTTTCACAGAGGACTGCCCCGCTTGTTGGCCACTTGGGACTGGGGTGAGCCTTGATTTGGCAGGAGAAAGGAAGAAGTACACGGTGGCCTACTAAATTGAATTAATCTGCCTTCCTGGCCCTTTCCTTGAATAATAGGTCTTTGTGCTTCAAAAAGTAGGGAAGCCCCAGTTTCTCAGGCTTTAAAAAAACTGAAACAAAACCTGCATCCAACCTCACCTCGAGCTTTAAGACGCTTAGCAGGGAGTGGCTAATGAGCAGCACAATTTTTAAATTAAATGTTTATTTGATGATTTTAGAAATTGCTTGGATAGTTGACTTCTAAGCAAATATGTTTGATAGTTTCCTTCAGATGGACAAAAATACTGGGTCAATTGAAAAATTCAACTTTTAAAAAAATCATTTGGGTCAAATTGCTACATCAAACCTGTGGGGTTTTTTTTTTTTGTTTTTTTTTTTTTGGCTCTAGTTAGTGACTCACTTTCATGAAATATTTGACAAAACAAAATTGCATTACCAGAGAGGAATTTAGACAGCCTTTGGAGTCTGTTGTAATGGGTTTTTGATAATAGACATTCATCTCTGTTTCCTTTCCCTAATTTCATCCTGCTTTTCCTGTTCGTTTAAAGGTGTATGTTAATAGCATTACATTCTTTTTTTTAATCCTGAAAGCAAATTATATTGAAAAATCATTATCCTCATGTAAGCCCCCTCTATTTTAATGATTTAAGTATATTTTGTGCAACTTTGATTTTTATTTAACCATAAAAGATATGATTTCACCACTTAGTTTTGAATTTTATAGAATATGGCAGAAACTATGAAGCATTCTTTAATCAAGGATGATTATTTATCTTTTTGGCTAGCTTACTCAAAGCCAGGTTATGGAACTAAGCTTGGTATTAGAGGTTATTGTCTATTCCTCCAGCACCCATTCCCCTTCCTTCTGGTTCCAGCCCAGATTCGTGTTTTCTCCTCTCGGCCATGTGATCTCTGTGTCTCTCTACGCCTGGAATTCATGACCCTGATTTGGCCAATCAAATTACCAAATCCTTTCTTAGGGGGAAAACCACAATGATGGGTTTAGGCATAGAGAGGTAGATGCCTTTTCCCCACTGGTACTTAAGTCTGTGCAAAGGTGGGGCTAGAGGTGCGGCAGCCAGGTTGACACCCTGAGGAGAAAGCCTGAAGCTGTTGGCAGAGGCTGGGGGCCTTCGAGGAGCCTGAGGATGAGTGAAGCCAGCCCTGCTGAAGATAGCGCTGAGAAATGGAGAGAAACCCATCCCAGTGACATCACTTGAGCCCTGTGCCTGAGGCCAGTTTCTATCACTAGTGTTCAGGGTTTTTTTGAGCCAAAAAAAATCATAATATTGCTCAACTCCCAGTGATGTGTTCAACTGAACTCTATGCCTTGGTATATGGAGGAATTCACACTCATGTTAGTGGTTTTAGAAATAGTAGAGCGTTTTGGTAACTTCCTGTTTAATCCCAGTGGCAGAGCGTTGATACCCGTAAAACATTCTTAGCATTTCAATAGAGTAGGCTATGGCAGTACATGGGTCACTCCCACCCCATATCCCACATCCCCCATGCAGCCCAGCATCATTAACTTTAGGAAACACCTTATAGGAGGGGTAGACAAACCGTGGCTTGTAGGCCAGATCCAGCCTGGTTTGTTTTTTATAGTCTGCAAGGTAAGAATGGTTTTTACATTTTTAAATGGTTAAAAATAAAAAACAAAGGAAGAATATTATTGTGTGATTTGTAAAATGTTGGGAACCGCCCTGCCTGGTTTCAGAAGCTGTGACCCCCGCCAAGGCCAAGGCTGAGGGATCGAGGATCGACCTTGGACCGTAAGCCACCAAGAAGACAAAAGCTTATCTCCCTGGCAGGAGTGCCGCTTCTGCTCCTTTTACTTCATCCATAACTGGCCCCCAATGTTTGGTCGGTTAGCCAATGATGGGTAAGATTCCCCAAGGGGAGAACAACCTAAGACAGGCAAGATCACATGGGAGGCCCCCAAGGAAGGACTTTGGGGGATACAGCAAAAAGGTGTGATGGACCCTCGCCCCTCGGCTTTGATAAAGCCTGAGTCCTCATTCTGTCTGCAAGAAAATCTCCTAATCTCTTGGCTGTCTTACTTCCTCTGCCTGATTTAAGCTTGAGACAATGACAGAGGGTGGTGCAGCCCTGTGCTGGAAAGGGTGGGTTCCCCTGGCAATCAGGCCTAAGAAAGAATATGTAAAATCCTGTGAATCCTTCTTTGTTTAGAATGTTCTCAATTAAATGATAAGGGTCCAAGCAAGAAGTAAGTTTGTTCTTCAAAGTTTTACAGCTCTTTAGCTATCCGACCCTGACTCAAAATAGGCCCTCAGAGTTCTTTGTTATCTATTGTTTGATCCTTACTTCCTGGCAATGATTAATGAGCTTTATCTGTATTCTTGTGCAAATGAACCCAATAAAAGCCCATTGAGGAACAGGCTCCTGGCCCTTCTCCTTTGAGAGATTGGCCACCTTTCCTTCCCAAGCAGATCACATCTTGGTAGACTTATTCTCATCTGTGTTGGCTGGGGGGCGCCCTGTGGGCAGAGCCCCCACACAGTAAAAATTATACGGAAATCAAATTTTAGTGTCCATAAATAAGGTTTTATTTGAATGCAGCCATACCCATTCATTTCCGTATGCCTACGGCTGCTTTTATACTACAATGGCAGAATTGAGTACTTTTGACAGACCATGTAGCTAGTAAATCTCAAATATTTACTAGCTGGCCCTTTGCAGAAAGAGTTTGCTGACCCCTGGTCTATAGTGATGATAAAGTTTCTTTCCCAAGTTGTTATTAATAGTTCACATGTTATGAGTGTGGATTTTTTCTTGAGTGCATTACCTTGTACTTTATTCTTACTGAAATGCATCAGCCTCTATTCCACATATTCCATCTTTTCACAATTATCTTCTTAGAGTTTATCATAATTGGTTAGCTTTAACAAAATGGAAATTTGGTATCCTTTATAAACCTGGAAGAGTCACTCTTTGTGTCATTCAGGAATTTGTTTGGTTGCAAGTAACAGAAAACCTACTCAACCAGCTTAAACAGCCACCTGTTGCAACCAAACAGTCCAGGGTTAGCACTAGTTTCAGGTAAGGCTTGAGCCAGCCACTCCAATAATGTCATTGAGGACCCTGTTAGATCCATGCCTCTGCTTAGCTGTCGTTACTTTTCTGGTCTTAGGCCCTCCATGGTAACTCCAAGTTCTTTTCTTGTGTTACCAACTGGTTGTAGCCCAGACCTTATAACATTAAACCATCTTAGGGAAGAAGAGGAGATGTCTTTTTCAATGGCTCCTGCCAAAGCTCCTCTTCCTAGAAGTACTATCAAACATCTCCTCAGTGTCACTGACCCTGACTGGGTTGCATGCCCAATCCTAAACCAATCACTGTGTGCAAAGGTGGGATACATTAATTGGCTTATTCCACAGGTGTCAAACACAAGGTTCTCAGGCCAGATCCGGCCATCCACCTTGTTTTATCTGGCCCAGCACCTTGTTTCTACTCTGCGGCAGAGGAGCTCTTGCTTAACTGTTAAGGAGTAGTTACATTTATATAGTCCTAAAATTACATTTGGCCCCTTGAAGGCAACTGTGAAGCTGATGTGGCCCCTGGTGAAAATGAGTTTGACACCCCTGGCTTATTCCAACCAGGATCCACCTCCACAGCTCGAGGCTGGGAAAGCCACCCAAACTGCATGGATGAGGATGAGTAATAAAGACTGCTCCCCTACTGTTGGTAGGGGAAGTGAGGGGAGTGGATGCTAGGAAAGGGACCACTAGATTGGGCATCCTACCTTTCTGCTTATTCGTGAAAAGGATCCACAGTTCTGATCTAGGGACAACTCTAGTATTTACCCATTTTCTGGGAAATGCCTTTTTATTTCTACCTGTCCTTTGTGGTGAAAGGGGAAACCTGATTCTGATTTCACTCTGCTACTTATTAGTTTAATGAGCTTGGAGAAGTCCTTTACTTTTCTGGCCCTCAGTTTTCTATCTCTGTAACAAGAAAGTAGTAGACAATTTTATGATAGTATTAATGCCACTGGTTTGGTAAGTGAGACTTAGTAAGTAG
Organism: Tonatia bakeri; assembly: GCA_004024845.1. Classification (NCBI taxonomy): domain Eukaryota; kingdom Metazoa; phylum Chordata; class Mammalia; order Chiroptera; family Phyllostomidae; genus Tonatia; species Tonatia bakeri. Next base: position 80,158 of record PVIA01005951.1, on the reverse strand, counting down.
ATTTTGGGATCCTCTCTAGAATTTTTGTAATGATTGTAATATTATGTACCTATCCCATAATAGGTCCTCAGGAAATATTTGTTGCATGAATCAATGAACAATCATGTTGGTAGAATACCAGTTCAATGTCTAGTTTTATCTCTGTTCCTTTCAAATTCAGGTGAGTGGCATTGATTTTAGTTTATAGGATTCATCTGGAGCTCAGCGTTGGAAGATAGTGTGGTGTAACATTAGGGAGGTATCCTAGGGGTGGTATGAAGGAACTGAGCAGGAAAGGGCATTTATCCCCAGGGTTATCTGAAGTACATGACGTAAATGAGGAAAGAGGCTGGTGGAGCTGATGGGAAATAGGGATCAGAGGTTATTTCAGTTATTTACGTCTGCATAAAGAACCACCCCAAAACTTAGTGACTTAAAACAACAACAATTTATTATGTCTCATGATTTTGTGATTTCACGAGGTAATTCTTCAGCTCGTCTCACCTGAAGTTCCTCATGTGGCTGCTTAGGTGGGACATTAGGATGGCTGGGCCTCTCTCGCTACCTGGTCTCTCATTATTCACTATTTTCTGTCCAGCCTTCATATGTAGCAACTGGGTCTCGAAGGGAGCATTTCAAGAGGGCGAGATCCACTGTGCAAGTGCTTATCTAGCCTCCATTCGAATCACACTTGCTAATGTTCCAATGGCCAAAGCAAGCCATTGGCCAAGCCCAGAGTCAGTGTGAGACCACATAGAATTTGAATGCCAGGATGTGAGGCTCATTGGGGGCCACCTGTAGAGGCTCAGGGATCCTGGTTTCTAAACTGCTGAAAGAGTGGGGGAAGGTTGTGTGTGACTGATGGACTGGGGCGACTGGGTTGGCTGGAGTGGAGAGAGGCCAGGTCAAGAATGTTGACCACATCCCTGAGATCTAGTTGACTCTCTGTTCTTTGGTAGAGCCAAGGGGTCACTTGAGAAAATTATAGTTCCCCATCATTTCCATCAGCCTCTGCTTCTTTTGGTATGAACAGTTGGCATCATCTCAGTCTTACTTAAGGTACTATACAAGAATGACTTCAGAACAAGCCTCCAAGCTGAATCCCCAGCTAGACTGCTGCCTTTAAGATCCATGTAGGTATAAGTTTTGGAGTTACCAGTGACCCTGTAAATAAAAGGAAATGCTATCTAGTGAGTGTATCAGGTGAACCAGTGTCATTCACCTGGATTCGAAAGGAACTGAGATAAAACCTTAGGAATGGGTGTTCCGTCAACACGGTTGTTCATTGATTCACACAGCGAATTTGCTGAGCACCTGTTGTGTGCTAGGTACATGATATTACAGTCGTTAAAAACATTCTAGAGAGGACTCTGAAACCTCTTCACTGAGTCTCATTTAACAATCAGCTCCCAGTGACAGTTGCTTTCTTTGTTAAATGTTTAGAAAAAATATTTTAGACAGTCTTTCTTGGACTGTAGTCTTCCACTTTTTGTAATAATTTTAGCACTTTTGGAATCATTTTGAGTGCTTATCTGGTTTTTTGTTTTCAAAGTAAAAATAACTCTATAAATGATATATCCTTTTTTAAAAACATCCAAACATAGACAAGTGTAAAGAAGAGTGTAAGCCTCTTGGAATTCTTCCACCCAGAGAGCACTACTGTTAATGTTTCAGTGAACAGCCTTCATGCGCGACAGAGTGAAAAGGACACCACTATAAACTGATTTTCAAAAATTTCATCCTGAACATGTATGTTCAATCCTACACTGATGGGTATTTGTGTTGTTTCCAATTTTTGTAATGAAGATTAAGTAATTCTTTGATACTCTGATTTCAAATCTGCCGCTAAGTTTTCTGTGCTTTCTCTGGGACATTTTGCTGAATATATCATCTGGGTACAGTTTTTATTTTTTTGTCTTGGCTGTTTTGATCGCTGACATACATTTTGTTTAGGACCTCTAATAGGAATTTCTAAATGGCTTTCAAGTAATATACAGTAGACTTTTAAATTCCTCTTTAAATCTTTTCCTTTAATGTGACCTACATTCAGTTGACTAAAAAGTTGTGTGGTGGGTTTGGGGCTGGCCCTCTCCCTCCACATTGTTGAGCTGAATTGTATGTAACCATGCTTGCCAGGCTTGCTACCATTACTTCCTTAAAGTGATTTCATACAGTTAGCATTTCTAACCCCATGGCCCCTGACTGGCCTGTGTGTTCAGAGATAAAACTCCCTCTAGAAGTTTGGTGTCCTGGCTGGGGGAGGGGAGTGGGGTGGGCAGTGACAGAAAATAGATGGGACTATGTGGGCTTCTGCCCCACTTCTTGGCCCTCCTTACCCTTGAGACTTAATTCCAGCAGTGCCCTGCCATTGTAAAACTTGTCTAATCCTTTGTTATGTGACTGCCTTCCTGCTCTAGGGTTTGAGCTTCTGAAAGGGAGAGACCTTATTTATTGGCCTGTGTTACCCACGTATCCTGTGCAGTACCTGGAAAATATTTGCTGAATGAATGCGTGAATGAGTGATTGGCTGAGTGAATGAAAAAATACAAGAAAAAAAGCCCTAGTATGACAGCTAGGCAGTGTTTGGGTGCTCAGTGCAGGGACGAGGAGGCAGGGAGAAAGGCCAAGGCACAGAGGGCCATAGCCTGAAGTTAGAGAACTGGGTCATAAATTTGGACCAGGCTACCTGCCAGTTGTGTGACCTTCAGCAAATCACTCAGCTCTTCTGCATGTAAATCTCCTCATACATAAAAGGGGATTAATTCAAATAAGAGACTGATTCAGTAAACATTTATGGAGTGCAATGTGCTAGGCACTCTTCTAGGTGCTGGGGAACCAGCAGGGAACACAGTCTTTTGTGGAAGCCATTGGTTCGAGCTGCTCAGAGCAACTTGATGAGAGAACCTCCTGTGACGGGTGGAGTCAGCACCATCCTTGCTCACTGCACTGGCAGCAGCAGTGGAGCTTGTGCTGAGGCCTCGGTGAGGGTATTAGGACACTGTAGCTTGGGGTGCTTCCCACCCAATCCTCCTCTTCCAGGAGTCAGACCTGCATCATGGTCACAGGCTTTCCGGCTCACTCCTGCTGCTTCCTTTTCTGTCCTTATTAGGTATTTCTCCCAATAAGTCTTTTGCATGTTTAATTCAATCTTAGCATCAGCATCCTGGAAGGCCTAAACCGATGTAGCTCTGTTCTCAAGAACCTTACCTAATGGAGATGAGACAGTACATATCCCCAAAGGCTGCTGTGAGGATTAAATGAGATAATGTTTGAGTGGGGCTGAGCAGAAGCTTAGCACAGAGGAAAAGTCCAGTGAAGGATATGCATTGTTGTTGCTGTTGTTATTATTCTTACTAATTTTATTCCCCAGGTGGGCAGGTGGAGAAGAGTATCTTTCAGGTGTCAGTTTCATTAGTTGGTGCAACCCGGGGGGCTGCACCCAAACCCCTGCATCCTTAGGAGTTTCTTCAGGGCCTAAAAACTAGAAGTGGGAAACCCTGGAAAGATGCTTTGTGGCCCTCAGGGAATGAGCATGCAGCTTCCAGAAGAATCATCTGGTTCTAGGAAGGTCTGGCTATGGAGGGGGAGAAGTCTGAATGGCAGACCTTGAGCTCTGTCTCTCACTGACAGTAGCACTGGCCACTCACTGAAGCTTGAAGGAAAGAGCCAAGGGCAGCAGAACATGGTGAACAAGGTGTAAGAGTGTGGAGCCTGGCTGGCTGTGTTCAAATTCCAGCGTTGCCACCTACTACCTCCCTCCCAGGGTTGTGAGTTTTCAGATAATAAAGATAGAATGTTCAGCACAAAGTGAGTATCTAAAAACTGTTACAGTTTCCATTCCTCCCCCCCACCCCCACCCCACAACATTTTCATTCTGTTATATTTAGAATAGTTAATGTTAGTGTAACTTCTCTGGGCTGGAGAATTATGGCTGAGGACTTGTCCAAAGAGCCTCTGTCCTGATCTCTGTGGATTATATTGGGAAGAACAAGGTCTGAGGAAACAGAGAAGGGAGGGCATTTGGCCATGGAATACTCCTTTTCATGGGAAGAACAGTATTTGTGAGCAGCTGCCACGTGCCAGCCCTCTGCTGGGTGCTGGGTTTAGGAAGGTGATTAGGACACAGGAACCACTCTTACGGAGTTCAGATGCTAATGCGGGTGCTGGGGGTGAACAAATAGGTCTGTAATTAGTGTGCTGGGTCCGAGGATGAGGCAGACACACAAAGCTTGGGAGCATGCGACTCTGAGCTTAGTAATAATATTTGACATTTCTCCCCTCCCAGACTGAATGAAGCTCCTGTGCCTCCCAGGTTTTTCCATAGCTCACATTCATCCCGTGGGCATTCACTCATGCTCTTGCCAGATAGAGACTCCGAGAGGATGCAGACCCCAGCACCCTGCTTATGCGCAACCCCAGGGCCGAAAGCTGGGCTGGGCACACACGGGCAAACATGTTGACTAAGTGGTCTTCCCTCTCCCTCCTGTAAACTGGGGAAAACAACACTGATACACCGGTGGTTGTGTGGATTTAATGGGCTCATGTTTATCAAACGTAAATCACCTTACAAATGTCATTATTGTAGACTTGTCTAATTGGTGTAGTCTCTTGTGGATCAATGTAGTGAGTGGTGTAGTCTTTCTGTACCTGTCTCACCTGGTTATTTGGAAGGTTAAATAAGTTAACATATGCGATAGAACAGGGCCTATCGTGTAATAAACACTCAAAAAAGTGTTAGCTAATTTAACAGGTATAAAATATCAGTTGTGCAAGATGAGTAAGTTCTAGAGACCTGCTGTAAACACAGTGTAGTATAGCTAACCACACCGTACTGCACACTTACAAATTTGTTCAGTCGGTCTCATGTTAAGTGCTCTTACCACAATGTTAAAAAATGTCCTCAGATCAAAATCAAAACAAAAAATGTGAAGGAAAAATATGTACAGAATAAGAAAAAATAAAGGTAGTGTTACAAAACATATCAGTGTCCAGAAGAAATATTACATCACTTCTGAGAGTTATCATTTATATTGGTTTATAACACATTACTATTTCAAAATAGTGAAAAAAATGTGTGTGGGGGAAGTGTTTGATATTATAACTTGTCATTATTGCTAATTTTTTGGTGTCACTTTACCAATCAGAATTCTGAGATTCAGAGAGTCAAGCACCTTGCCAGGGACAGCACAGCTACATTTGGGCTGAGTAGCAGGAACAGGTCTGAGTCCTCTGTCCAATGCTCCACATTCTGGAAGGGCTCGCTAGGGGGTGCTCTTCCCCCAGCATAGGATCCCCAGCCTCCACTAGCCTTTTCACACATGGAGAACCTGGCATTCTAGAGCTAGCAGGGATTTTGAGTGTGTCTAAGCTGTTGTTGTAGAGGGAGAGAAATAAAGTTTTGAGAGAGTATATCTCTGGGCCTGGATCTACCCATGGTCACAAGGTGGTGCTGGGGTGGAGTCCCGGTTTGCGTCATTCTTAATTTCATTTGCTTCCTACCTCCCTGTGACAGCCTTTGCCCACTTGCCACAGCTACCTCTGGACCCTTCCCTGCTGGGCAGTTGTAATATTTGCTATGTGGGAGCGGAGAAGGTGTTTGGGAAGAGGGCAAGGGCTTGATTGAGGTAGGCTGGGGGAGGCCCCATTCCTCCCACATCTGATTCTTCTTCAGGGTTAGTCAGGAGCAGTGTGTACTGCCTAGGGCAGGGATCTCAGTGCTAAAAGGCCTTTGTCCAAATCCTCATTCTTCCCTTACCAGTAGTGTGCCTTTGGCAAGAAGTGAACCTCTGTGTCTCACTTTCCCATGTATAAAACGGGAATAATAAAGTATCTATTACATAGGATTGAGTTAATATAGGTAAAGCACTTGGAACTGTTGTAAGCATGTTGTAAGGGCTGTAAAAATGTTAGCTCTCAGTATTACAAGTATCCTATCTGGATATAGGAGTTTCTGTGAGAATTTCAGTATGATTCATCCTATTCCTCACTTACTCACTCATTCCATAATATCCTTTCATGATAACTGTCTATAGGCAGTTAAGCCTATGATTTCATTATCTCAATTAATCCACAGAACAGCCCTATGATGTAGATACTATTACTGTTTGCATCTCAGGGGTGAGGGTCAGACAAGACTGTCACTCGTCTAGGCTCATGTAGTAAGTGGTGGAACTATGACTCACACTCAGTCTTCTCTGATGCAGCCTTTACTGCTACACTTTTTGACCTCTTCTTGAAGTCAATTAAAAACAACTATAACAAGCTCTTGGCATCAGTTATGCTCACTGCCTCTCTGCAGGACCTCTCTCTCATAGAAGCCATCCTTCTGTAGGGTGAGATTTCTTTCCACTTTTATCCTGAGGGGATAAAGGAACAGATTTCACGGCAAAGAGACATAACATGTTTTGACCAACAAACAAAGAGGCCTCTTCGTATTAAAACTCCACCACGCAGTCTTCAAGCACCACCTTCCTCAATCCTGTTTCTTTTGCAGCCTCCAGTCCTCCTACCCGGGCAGGTGGGGTGCTTGCATCTCAGTCACGTGAGATCATCTGAGTTCTGAGTGATCCAGGATAACACACAAGCTCTCAGTAACTCAGGCCGGCTTATCTGGGATTTTTCCACTCTTGGCACGTGAGGAAGCCTGTGCAGCATTAACATCTTTTAGCTAAGAAAAAAATAGCAGGCCCCAATCCACAATTGCAGAATCACAGAATGCCAGTCAGGGCTGGAAGGGACCATAGGATGTGGAAATTAGGACCCTGACAAGGCTAGAGTCTTGATCAACATCACATTGAGAAGGAAGAAAGGTGACCAGATTTAAGCCCTTACTTGTCCTAGGTACCCTCCCAGGCACCCTCAGCTTCTGGAAGTGCTGAGAAGTGGGCCGAGCTGGAGCAGCATGGGGATGTGCATATCGGCTCCCGAGCAGATGTTTATCCAGCCAGGTGGCCCTCTCCTGGGAGTGTGTGTGATATACCTCTGTAACAGTTCCTTGGTCTCAGCACTACGGGCATTTGGAGCTGGATAATTCCTTGGTGTGGAAGCTGTCCTGTGCCTCGTCCAATGTTTAGTAGCATCTTTGGCCTCTACTCACTAGATGCCAGTGGCATACCCCTAGTTGTGTGACAACCAAAAATGTCTCTAGGCATTGCCAAATATTTCCTGGGGGGCAAAATTGCTCCCTTATCTGTTCCCCATGTCTGTTGAGAACTGGTGGTCTAAAAGCAGGCTCCTTTCCTTCCAGAAACATGTATTAAGAGCTTGCTGTGAGCCATGCCTGTTGACACATGAATCAAGCATAGGCTCTGTCTTTAAAGGACTCAGAATCTAGCTGGGGAGACAGACGGGGCCACACAGATGGCAAAGTATGAGAAGCCCTTTCATAGAGACAAGAGCTAGATGCTCTTAGGAGCACAGAGGCAGACACTGCACTGACTGGGGAGGTCTAAGAAGGCTTCACAAAAGGACATGCCAAATTCCCAGGCAGACAAGGTGGGTGAAGGACATTCCAGGGAGAAGGAATGGAATGTACAAAAGGTAAAGAGTTGTGAAATGGGACATGTTGGGGGAGAATGCATGTTGGTATGACTTTAACCCAGAGTGCACATGGTTGGGGAGGAGATGAGAGAGAGACAGAGGGAGAATGATGATGATGGTGGTGATGATGATGATGATGGCTAACACATATTGAACACTTACTATATGTCGGACACTCTTCCAAGCATCTTACATGTATTATTTCTTAATCTTCACAGCAATCCTTTGAAGAAGGTACTATTGTTACCTCTACTTTACGGAGGGGAAAAGTGATGCCCAGAGAAACTAGGTAACTTGCCCCAGTCCCATAGAATGTGAAGGTTAAGGAAATTGGGTCATGAAGAGCCCAGGATTTAAGTATCCCCTGGTGGGAGATACTTAATTTAAAAATCGCCATGGTGGAAGTATTCAAAGGCACTGCCTGGATTCACAGGGAGGAGACGTGGAGCCCACCTCTGGTGGGAGGAGCAGTGTTTGTGTGCAGGGAGGGTGGAATTGTTTGAAGTCGTTTGTATACTAGAATCACAGCTCTGTTTTTACTCTAGAAAGAATGTTGTGGTAACATTGTGGAGGTGGGTTGAAGAGGGCAAGAATAAAGACTTGAAGATGAATTATGAAATCATTGTCATCACTGATAATTTTGGTTAAATGGTCTCAGCTTAGCTTCCCTCTTTTCTTCTGTGACTGTGGAAGGACCAGAGTCATTGTGTAATAATAACTCAGGGATCATACTAGCTTACATTTCTGGTGCACATACTATGTGCCAAGCACTGTAATAAGTACTTTTCTACACAATTTAATCTTTACAATAATCTCATGAGGTATACATATTTCTATTTTACCTTCCAGAAAACTGAGATCAAGTGTATTAGTTTCCTGTGGCTGCCATAACGAAGTATCAAAGACTAGTTGGCTCGGACAACAAATATTTATTTTCTCACAGTTCTGGGGGTTGGAAATCTGAGGTAAGGTGTTGGAAGGTTGGTTTCTTCTGAGGCCTCTCCTTTTGGTATGCAGATGGTCTTCTTTTCCTCTGTTTTTACATGATCTTTCCTCTCTGTGTCTGTGTTCTGGTATCTTCTTATAAGGACACCTTCATTTTGGATTAGGGACCACCCATATGACTCATTTTACCTTAATTATCTCCTTAAGGACCCTATCTCCAAATACAGTCACATTCTGAGGTACTGAAGATCAGAACTGCAATACAGAGATTTTGATGAAACAAAATTCTGTCCATATCAAGTAATTATCTTGTGCTCAAGTAGTTAATAGGTGGGAAGCCAGAATTTAACCCGAGTCTGACTTGAAGCTCCTACATTAATGACTCCTTATACTATTATCAAAATTTGTCTTCAGTTCTTGTCCTAAGCAGAAAAAATAACAAGGTAGAGAAAGATAGAAGTCTGCATAACTTTGCATAAATAGCTAGAAAGCTATTTATAACTTGAGAAGGGATTGAATTCCAATTGCTTGTTCTGTGTCCTTCACCTATAACTCTGTCATAGTGATCTTTTTGAAAGGACAGTGAAAGGTGGCATGGGTAGTATAGCTGATAGGACCATAAGAGGGAATGATATTAATGATCACTAATACTTTATGAATGTGTACAATGTGCCAGGCAGAACACTAAGTACTTTACATGCATTATTGAATACTCACATTAATCTTATTAGGTAGGTACTATTAGGTTTCCTATTTTACATGGGGAAACTGAGGCAGAATGATGAATTAACCTGTTAAAATTCACCCTGCTAATAACAAGTGGCAGAGTCAAGCTGAGTACTCAGGAAGTCTTAATCCAGAACCTATACTTTAAAAATATTTTTTGTTGTATTTTTTCCAATACCATTTAGTCCTCTTACAAATCAGGTTGCAAATTATTTTCCCTGAGGGCATTGTTCCATAATCTTCTCAGCTTCCAGGGTCATATTTGAGAAGTCCAGTGCCATTTTATATCCTATTACTTTGTACGTGATTTATCTGTTAGGGCACTTCTGGTTCTCCTTTGTATCATTCATAACCTGGAATTTGGCATTGGTCCTTTTCATTTATTGTGCTTTCAGCTGGAGACTCATGTCCATTGGTTCCAGGAAATTAAAAAAAATTATTTCTTGATAATTTTCTCCTCCTCTGTCTTCTCATTTGGATATTGAATTCAATCAATTCCCTAAGTCTTTTATCCTTTTCTTATCCCTATTATTTGTCATCATTTTGCCTTTTTATTACTTTAAATTTATTAACTTTTTAATGTTGAGTATAATTTTTAATTTCCAAGTGTTCTTTTTATTTTTCATAGTATTCTGTGTGTTTTTTTAAATTGATGGATGCAACATCTTAACTCTTTGGGGTATTAATTATAGTGTTTATTTGAAGCTTTCTTTTGTTCTTAACATCGTCCATTTTTTTCTGTTTCTTTTTGTTTGTCTTGGTTTCTGTCTTTTATGATGGAAGCTTTCCTCAAATGCCTGCTAATCCTTAGTTGTTCCTCAAATGCCTGCTAATCCTTAGTTGTCACTTTATATTTTAAAGTAATGCACAAAACATCATTGGAAATCCTGTGTGCATAAACAGAGTGTATCAACTGAAGGCCTTGACTGTTGAGTTTCTGATTGGGCTTTTGCTGTTTTGTTAGGGGAAGCCCAAATGTCATTATCCATGGTTTGCTTCCCCTGGGCAAGTTCAGTTTCTTATGAGAAGAATCCTCTCAAGTCCTGTCTAGGAGTTACATGCATTGCCAGCACTTGGGAACACAATCAAGGAAGAGGACTGGGGGTCCCACTGCTCAGTATCCCCATTTCTAGACCTTCTCTCCCTCCTGCTGGCTACTGTGTCAGTTGTACTGGAAGCTGGGGCCTCACCAGTTCAGATAAACCTGCCTTCTCCTGTCTGGGTTAGGAGTAACTGCTTGGCTCCTGGGGCAAAAGATGTTTTCAGCCCTGATCCTCACCCTGGTTCATTCCTCCATCACAGCCTGAATCTTTCAGAGTTATTGTGAGGCAAATCAAATTGCTTTTCACCTATAACTCCCCTTTCTCTGCTAAGATGATTACCATTCCTCCATCTGTTTTCCATCTTTTAAAAATGAATGGAACAAATGCCAACAAGTACATGAAAAGCTGCTCCACACCACTAATCATTAGGGAAATGCAAATCAAAACCACGATGAGATAACACTTCACATTCATTAGGATGGCTATTATAAAAACCCCCAAAACAACAACAACAACAAGTGTTGGGGTGGTTGTGGAGAAATTGGGACCCTTTTGCACATTGTTGGTGGGAATGTAAAAATGGTACAGCTGCTGTGGGAAGTAGTCAATGGCATCTCAAGAAATTAAACATAGAATTACTGTTTAATCTAGCTATTTCACTTCTGGGTATATACACAAAAGTTTTGAAAGCAGGGACTCGAATAAATATTTCCACACCAATGTTCATAGCTGCATTTTTCACAATAACCAAAAGGTAGAAACAAATTGCCCATTAATGGATGAATGGATAACTAAAGTGTGGTATGTCTATACAATGGAATATTATTCAGCTTCAAAAAGGAATGAAATTTGATCAATTATGCCCCAGTAAAGCTGAAAATAAAATACAATCTGATTTGGAAGAATGATATTCTGATATGTGCCATAACATGGATGGAGCCTGAAGGCATTATGTTAAGTGAAATAAGCCAGACACAGCAGGACAAGTATTATCTGATGCCACTTATACGAGGTACTTAGAGCAGTCAGACTCATAGACACAGGAAGCAGAGTGGTGGGTACCAGGGGCTGAGGGGAGGGAATAGGGAGTTAGTGCTGAATAGGACAGAGTTTCAGCTGGGGAAGACGAAAACGTTCTGGAGATGGATGCCTGACAATGCGAATGTACTTCCTGCCACTGAACTGTACACCTAATAATGGTTAAAATGGTAAATTTTATGCTATGTATATTTTACAGAAAAAAGCTAAAAATAATGGAAATCTCTTGCCTACTATGGTATCATTTCCTATTTTCTTTGTCTATGTGAACATACTCCTTTTTTAGTCTTTTACTGTCATTTTAGTAAGGTCTCAGGAAAAGACAATAGTAGGCAATAAATGTGTGTGGTCAATCCACCACATATAACTAATTCACCTCAAACATTTTTTTAATGCCTGCTACATGGGTAGCACTGTGCTAGGGCATATAAATATGATTGGTTTTCATGTAAAAAAAAGTAGCAGGCACAATACTCCTTCTAAACTTATGTTCAGCTAGCAAACATACTTTTGGCTCCGAGGTCACTAAAGCATGGAGAAAATGGATTTGCTGCAATATTTAATATATTTGCTGTCATCTTGGACTACAGCCCTAAGTTGCCATAGCAACAGGCCAGAGCAGAAACTTCATTAGAGGAAGAGCTCCTTGGATTTTAACCATGTTATTCAATCAGGCATGAATGATGGGGTAGACCATCACGTGCACCCATAAGATTTTTTGATAAGCTGACTTATTAATCTTTGGATTTAAGTGTTTGGAATAAGTAAAACAACAACCTAAAATTTTGCCTTTTGCATCTTTTTAAAAAGGATTTTATTTATTTAGTTTTAGAGAGAAGAAAAGGGAGGAAGAGAGGGAGAAAAAGATCAATGTATGGTTGCCTCTTATGTGCCCCCTACTGAGGACCTGGCCTGCAACCTAGGCATGTACCCTGACTAGGAATTGAACCAGCCACCCTTTGGTTCATGGGCAGACACTCAGTCCACTGAGCCATACCAGCCAGGGCATGCCTTTTCCATCTTTTTGAGTCATCCACAGTCAAAAGATTTTCTTGCATTTCAAGACAGTACTAGCAATAACATTTGAGCACCCCAATAATCAGCAAAGGGCAGGAAGAGCACCAACAGATTAAAGATGGATAACAACTTACTGTCATTGGCATTTTGATAGAAGATGACTGGCACAAGTATGGTTATCAAATACTTAAGTTTTAGTTCCTTGTCACAGGCGGGTTGGGGGCTATTTCTTGGAGGGAAGAAGGACACCTTCCCAAATGTGTGCCAGCTAAAGGAATTCAGAATAAAATGTAATCGGAATCAAGTGGGTGTTGGGGGGTGAAGATCGCCACCAAGGATGGCTTCCAGGAGGACAAGATTTTTAAGCAGACTTTTGGGAAAAGGAAGAGTCACATACTCGAGGAATGCAAGGATATTTCTGATTCTTTAAGATCTTACCATCACTCCAAATCTTCCCTTTGCTTTTGATTTAGTCAGACACACTTCAAACATCCACCCACCACCCCCAGCTTTCCAGGAGACACCAGGCAGAGCAACCCAGTGGAATCATATCCTAGTGAACTTAGTGTTTATTTTCAAGTCTTTTTACCAACCTTGGAAATCAATTGTTTTGTTGACTCATTTTCCTCTTCCAAAGGGTAACTTTTGAGGTTAATGCTCCTGTTTACAACACTGTTCCATTTTATTGCAAGTATTCTTTTTTATGTTGCTTTCCCATGGAGACAATTATGGTATAGTCAAACATATAAATGAAATAGTGTTTTGTTGTTTTTTTTTTTTGCGGGGGGGGGGGAGCAGTTGCTAATTCTAAAGCCATGAACGTGTACTGTACAATTAACAAAGAAGGATCAGATGCATCTCCTTTTGTTCTTAAGGGCAACAGAAGAAATGACAGAAGGCCATCAGTGATTAATTACCAAATGAGGGATAGATAGGGGTGTTCCCAGCCTGAGCTTCCCAGCCTCCCAAGGATCTCAGACAGCAGTAATGGAGGGACACAGGAGGCGTGCCTATGAGCTATTTTTGAGTACTTCGAAAAGACTAACCAAAAGAGCTCATATTTACCAAAGATTAGATGCACAGGCTAATTAAACTAAAACACCAGGTTTCTTTGCTCTGGGCTAGAATTATATCAACTCAGTATAGAAACACCCATTGCCACGTGCTGACTGGAAGCTCTGATTGGCAGTTACCCTTGCCTTTGATTAATAAAACATGAGAAAATAAATTATTACTTGATACGTGTGTTTGGTTTGGTAGACTAAAAGTATTTCAAAGCATGGATTTGTGAAGGCAGAATAAGGACATGTTTGGTTTGGATGAAAAGACTAAATCATTTAAGATGGGTAAGAATTGACTAGGAAAAGTTTAATATGGATAGAGAGGGCAGAGAAAGACTGGCTCACCTAATCGGAATTGTGAAAGATGTGTGGGATTTATCAATGCAGTGGTTTCCAAAGTTGGGTCTGCACCAACACATCAGCACCACCTGGAAACGCACTAGAAATACAAATTCTTGGGCCTTGCCTGCTGAATCAGAAACTCTGGGCATGAGGCCTCACCATCTGTTCTAGCAGGACTTCCAGGCGACTCTGATGCACACTGTAGTTTAAGAACCACAGACCTATACTGTCCTTTCCCAAAGTTTGAGATGCTAATGAAGCAGGAGATGATTCTAAGAGGCACCTATGCAGCCTTAAAACAAAATGGAATCACTGAAAGAAAGTTATTTTCTTTTCTAATCTTTTATGCCTTTTCATAACATCCCAGAAAAAGACTTAATTTCATCCTTGCAGGTCTTTAAAAAGATACATTCAAGTCTCTTTTTTAAAATGAAGAGAACAGGTTTCCTTCAGGTTCAGAGCCTTGGAAGGTAACAGAATTTAACTTGAGTTTGATAACTTGGTTCTCTTTCCCTAATGTTTATTTTTACAATTACTGTATCCTTTAGCAAGTGATACTAGTTTTCCATTTATAGAAGGGATATAAAGTATTCTTTATGAAAACTTTTAAAATATAAAAAAGTGATTCAATTTAAGGAAAAAAGGTAAATGATAGTGGCAAAGGTTATGTGGAAATTGAAAACATAATAAATGAATTATGTGAGTGGTTGAAATTTGTGAAATGTTATTTAAGACGTGTGTATGTACCCTGGCCAGGTGGTTCAGTTGGTTGGAGCATCGTCCCATGCTCCAAAAGTTTGCAGGTTTGATCCCTGGTCAGGGCACATGTGTAGGTTGTGGGTTAGATCCCTGGTTGGGGTGCATACGGGAGGCTACAGACCAATGTTTCTCACATCAATGCTTCTCTCTCCCCCTTGCCCTCTCTCTAAAACCAATAAACATACCCTCAGGTGAGGATTAAAAAATGACACACGTGTGTGTCTTTCGTATTGACGCTTGAGTGGATGGATTTGTATTTGTCCTTGCTTATTTTTGGGGAGTGGGGAGAATGGGTCACAGATATAATAGACCCCACTGAAGCAAGTACAAGAGTAAGGAAAAAAGTAGCCAAATAGCAAAAAGTGTTCCAGGTCACAGTCTAGGACCACTTTGGGAGCAATATATAGTACACCAAAATCCTACACAGCAAAGGGACCCACTCAGTATTTTGGAGTTAGTTGTGCCAGAATTTTGGAATATTTCATCTCCTTAAGTACAAGGTTGCTGAGATGTAATGAGAGCTGGAACATAGGCTTTTTAATCTCTTGAGGAAAATAAGAAAACAGTTCTTGAATTGGTGACAATTAACAGCAGTTTCCACCCATAGCAGGTTCATAGAAATGCTTTTTCATCACTTCATTTGAAGTCAAGAGGTGCCAAAATTAATTGATTTATGTACAAACATAGATGTGCCCAGCATGCTATGGGCAGGGTTAGTCAGGGGGAAATTATACTGAATTTCATTTCCTCACAACATTTCAATTACAGATAAAGTCTGATGAAAAAAATATAAAGGGCATCCTCTAAGGTAATGCTTCTTTACCTTTTTTTACCTCAACGCATGAAACACATTTTGCAGGTTGGCCCACTGTGTGTGCCAACACACACACACACACACACACACACTTTACAATACCTAAACAAAAGTTTAACGAAACAATACTCATCCTTATAGCAAGAGACGATGCGAGATTTTATTCTATCTAATTGAAAAATGATTTCCCAATCCATCCGTGGTCTCATTAGCAGATTGAAAAGCACTGCTGTCATCCACAGGTTCTCAGGGGTTAATGTGCATAGGGTTCACCTGCAAGCTTATTAAACTTCAGATTCCTGGGTCTTGGGTGTTCCTCCTTCCTTAACCTCCCTCTCTGGGGATACTATTCAGTAGGTCCTGGCTGGGACTTGGGAATCTTCAGGTTTTGTAAATGAACCAGATGCTGCTGCTGCAGCTGAAACTTGGATATACTTTAAGAGAAACAACTTTAGTGAAAATATTAATAGAATCCTAAAATGTTAGTTTGTGAAAAAATTTTTGAATCTTGTGGTCCAAATTTGGAAGTACCTCCATTACCTGCTGGATAAAGTTCAAATGCAGAATGACATTCAAGGTCCTTCCTTCATTGGCTAGTCCCTACTGAGCTTTCGGTTAAATCTCCAGCTGCAGTCTTGTTGCCCTCCCTCACTCCTGTCCATGTACCAAACCATATCAAACCATTCATCATTTACACACCACATATGTTTTTTAGCATATGAAAACTTACTGTGTGTTCACCATCAAAAGATCACCATCAATGATCTTGGTCTTTCCTTCCTACCTTTGTTTAAGGCCAAAAAAGAGACATTGGCTATTTTGACAAACTTAAAGTGGACACCAGGAACGTTACCAACAGTATGACCTTTGCAACCAAATCCAGCAACCAGAACTTCATTGTTTTCCTCAGTAAAATTTAAATAACCATCACTGGGTCCAAAGACTATGATTTTTTTTGTGTGTCTTTCTGATCGCCTGGACCCTGACACATTTCCTAATGGCAGGATTTGGCTGTCTGGCTTCAACCCCTGCTTTTTCCAGTGCAATTTCCTTTGCGTGGGAAACACCACCAAAAGGGTTGGCCTTCAGGGCTGTGCCCGAATGGGCTTTCTTGTACTGTGTATCATGCCACTTCTGATCTCGTTGGTGACTCAGGAACTTGCTGGCAGCCAGAAGAATATGACATTTGCCCATCCTGCTGGTGCTGCGGGCCTGACCAAAAGAGACACACCACATGCTTTTGTGTGGACTCTCATTTCTTGCAGTAGGATGGAGTAGCTACCTTGACTGATCCTTCTGCTGGAAATAATTTCATATGCTCGATAACATACAAAAGCCTTTTAAAGAAATGTGTTCATGATCCAGCAAGTTATTAAAGAATCCTCAGAGGCCAAAAACTAAGTTAGAAAGATAAGCAGCTGCCTTTTGTCTCATACACACTTGCTGAATTGAGTGATTTTGGAACTTTGGTTTTTCATGGCCTCAGTCATAGGGACAGGAGATGAAACCCAGAACCTACCCAATAGGGGTTTAATAGGACCCCTCCCATAAAGTTAGGATCTCAATGGCCATACCTCTGTGTAAAGGTGATTCAGTGTAACGGTAACTTAGAAATACATTTGTCACCTGAGGGATAACAACAATTACATGTCTTGAATGTTAGGCTGGGTAGAGTTTAAAGAAAATATTCTCTGAGAATTCATAACCACAGTTTAACCCTTCTAAGGATCTATAATATGAATTCACCCAACCAAAGTGATTCTAGACTATAGTGTGCTTGAGATGCCTTGTAGAACCTAAGGCACATTCCCTTAGAGGGACTTGTCTTCCCCTATGCTTCAAGGAATCCTTCCTGATAGAGCTTTAAGAAATTTCAGCTCATCCCTCAAAATTATAAAATAAATAAGGAAGCAAGGCAACATGAGTATTGAGCCAGCAGAAGTAACAGACAGCAGAATCAGACCCATGAAGATTGCAGATAGTAGAATTATCATTCACAGAATATAAAAGAAGTATTTAAATATAATTAAATTAAGAATAAAGTCAGACTATAAAAATGACAAAGTATATATATTTTTAAAAGAATTTCTAGAAATGAAAAATTGTGGATTCAACAATTAATTAGACACAGCTGAGGAGAGAATTAGTAAGCTAGGGGACAGATCTGGGAAAAAAATCTAGAATGCAGCACATAGAGACAAAGAGATGACAAATATCAAAGAGGGGATAATCGATCTGGAAAACAGAATGAAACAATCAAATACCTGTGTAATTTATGCTCTAGAAGAAGAGGAGAGAAAGAATGAAGCAGAGACAATATTTAAACAGATAATGGTCGAGAATTTTTCAGTATTGGAGAAAAACACCTCTTCACACTTTCAGGAAGCCCAATGAATCTTAAGAAAGAAAGAAAGGAATCCACACCTGCATATATCAGAATGAAACTGTAGAACACCAAGACAAGAGAAGATCTTAACACAACCAGAGAAAAAGACAGATTATCTTTAAAGAATGGTGATTATCCTGACAGTTATCCTCTCAACAGCAATAATAGAAACCACTGAATTACTGTGGATTTAGGATTGTATATGCAGTTAAAACATTTTTTAAAGGAAGAGGAAATAAAGAGATTTGCAGACAAAATCTGAGTGAATTCATCACCAGCAGACTCTCACCAAAGGAAATCATAGAAAATATACTTTAGGCAGAAGGAAGGTCTGATATGCAAGAAGGAATGAAGAGCAAAGAAAGTGCCAAAGACATGGGTGGATTAAAAAACATCAACTCCATAAGACAACATTGTCTTGTGACTACAGTTGAAGAGTTATAATCCTTATTTTTTGGTGGGCAGAGGAGGATTCAGATACTGATTGATTTTTTAAACTGTGGGAACTTTTGGTTTATTGATTTGAGAGAGAGGAAGGGAGTGTGAGAGAGTGATGGGGGGAGATGGGGGCAGAGAGAGAAACATTGATTTGTTGTTCTACCAATTTATGTATTCATTTGTTGATTCTTGTATGTGCCATGACTGGGGATCAAACCCACAACCTTGGAGTATTGTGGACAATGTTGTAACCAATTGAGCCACCTGGCCATGGCCCAGATACTAATCAAGTTTGGATTTTGATAAGCATGCATGCTAACCTTTCTAAGGTAGTCACTAAAAGAACAGAAATAGAATGGTTGCTATCACTTCCCTATAGCCCACTGCTCTAATGCTCACGGACTCCTATGTCTTACTCAAGTCTACACATATGGGCCATGGTGTACAAGTGGGTAGCAATAGGAAGGGTCTGCCCATATAGGGAGGAGTATTTTATCACTGGCATTGTTTGGAATTGCCAGTCCATAGTAACAACAAAGCATACCAATTTTTAGTATTTTTTAAATTAAATATTTTATTGTTATTACAGTTGTCCCAATTTTTCCCTCTTTGCCCTCCTCCACCCTGATCACTTCCCGCTCCCACAGTCATTCCCCACCCTGTTGTCCATTTCCATGGGTCATTCACACATGTTCCTTGACCAGTCCCTTCCCCTTCTTTCCACTCTTATCAACCCCCCCACCACAACCCCCGTGGTTGCTGTCTGTCTGTTCCTTGTTTCCATGCCTCTGGTTCTATTTTGCTCATTAGTTTATTTTGTTCATTAGGTTCCTCTTATAGGTGATATCATACGGTATTTGTCTTTTACTACCAGCTTATTTCACTTAGCATAATATTCTCCAGTTCTATCCACACTGTTGAGAAAGGTAGGAGTTCCTTTTTTCTGCTATGTAGTATCTCACTGTATAAATGTACCACAGTTTTTTGATCTACTCATTTACCGATGGGCACTTAGGTTGCTTCCAGCACTTGGCTGTTGTAAATAGTATTACTATAAACATAGGGGTGCATAAGTTCTTTTGACTTAGTGTTTCTGGATTTTTAGTGGGTTTTATTATTGCGTTTAAATTCCTTACTCCCCCACCTTTATGGCACTGTTCCTAGACTCTTCTCTGATAACTTTTTCCTCCTCATGCAAGGTCTGATTATTCAATTTGCAAATGTCTGATTCTTTGGTGTTTCTTCTTCTTTTTAAAAAGATTTTACTTATTTATTTTTAGAGAGAAGGGAAGGGAGGAAAAAAAGGAGAGAAATTTAGATGTGAGAGAAAAACACCGATTGGTTGTCTCTTGGACACCCCCAGCTGGGACCTGGGCCGAAACCCAGACATGTGCCCTGACTGGGAATCTACCTGGCAGCCTTTAGGTTTGTGGGGTGATGCCAAACCCACTGAGCCACACCAGTCAGGGTTGCTCTTTGGTTCTTTTTGCCCATTCTTCTTTAGATCATTTCCTTGACTAACAATATACTTTAGGACAGCTGTTCTAAAAGTGTGGCCCGCAGACCCCTAGGTTTCCACAAGACCCTGTCAGGGGATACTCAAGGTCAAAACTATTTTTATCTATCTATCTATTATCTATCTATCTATCTATCTATCTATCTATCTATCTATCTACTATCTATCATCTTCACCCAAGAATATGTTTATTGATTTTAGAGAGAGAGGAAGGGACATGGATGTGAAAGAACAATATTGATCTGTTGCTTCACCTACACACCCCAACCAGGTATCAAATCTGCAACCTTTTTGGTGTATGAATTGACGTTCCAACTGAGTTCCACCCTGGCTAGGGCCAAAACTATTTTTAGATTAATACAAAGACCATCATTTGCAATTTCGTTGTGTTGATGTTTGAACTAAGGGTGCAAATGCAATGGTAACTAAAGCTGCTGGCATCTTAGCGGAAATCGAGGCAGTGGCTCCAGACTTTGTGTTACTTGTGTTGCATACCACAGCAGGATGATTGTTTCAGGAAATGCACTTATGCAACTGTTAAATTGTGAGCTAAAGTATCTGTTCCCCCCCCCTCACAAAATGCCATTTTTATAAAAGAATGAGTGACAGAAGAGTATAGGGAAGATTTGTGCTTAACAGGAAAACTGCTTGTTTATAGCACATGCTTAGCTGGTTATGATTCTATGAAGCTATTACAACCCTGTAAATTGAAGATAACTGATAGCAATGCAAAATAATTCTTGTCTATAGATATGCAAATGAATTCTGTCAGGTGGAAGATATCTCTTCCCCCTCTATAAAAAAGCCAGGTTTGTGCCATGTGCACATTAATTTCAACATTCTTTTATTCATTATAAATTTGTGCATCTTTGACTTCTTCTTTGAACTGGTTAAAACATCTGCCTGTACCCTCATTATGAGTTTAATAAAATTTTTAACACATGTTCATTTTATATCTGTATGACAGTTATGTTTTTATGCTTTTTTAAAAATTATCTTTTAACAAAAACTATAGTTACTCCATCTTAAGTATGTGGCAGAAAATTTCTCAAAAGTAATTGAAATGAGCTTGTCAAGGAAAATACAGTATTTATTACAAAAGATCAAATTCTAGCTTTCAAGTGAAAATCAGAGTATCTGTCACTATGGCCCTAGCCAGTGTGGCTCAGTTGTTTGGAGCATTGTCCCATAACCAAAGGGTTGCAGGTTTGATTCTTAGTCAGAACACATGCCTGGGTCGTGGGTTTGATTTCTGGTCCAGGTGCATGTGATCCCCAGTTTCAACACAGAAGGTGACCAATAGATGCTTTGTTTTTGCATCAATGTTTCTTTCTCTCCCTATTTCTCTCCCTCCCTCTCTCTCTAAAAGCAATAAAAAAGTCCTTGGGTGAAGATTAAAAAGAAGAGAATATCTGTCACTATGAATTTGACAACTTCCGAGTACTTCAAGACTTATCTCATGCAATCGGTAGTGATGTTAATGAATATAATCTTGTATAATGAAATGTGATAACATTTGAAAGATCTGAATAGCTCAGTGAGCCAGTATTTTCCAAATGACCAATACGTGATGTTGAAAGATCATGCATAGTTAAAAACATCCATTTAAAGTGATGATAGGCCAATAGATTTTAATGTAACAAGTATGAAAAATTAATTAATATGGTTTCAGATTCCACATACAACTAATGTTTAAGAAAACACCACTTGCTGAGTTTTGATGTAGTATCAAAGAAGAAAATTCACAATTATCTGAGCAGTTTATTATAATATTATTTCCCTTTAATGACTAGTACACATCTGTGTGAAACTGTATTTTCTTCATATACTTCAAATAACAAATCACAATAGATTGCATGCAGAAGCAAATATGAGAACCCAGTTGTCCTCTATCAAGCCAGGCATTAAGGAGATTTGCATATGTAAAACAATGCCACTCTTCTTCATTATTTTTTTTGTTTTGTTTTGACCTAATATCTATTTCAAAAAAATTGAAGAGGAAGGAAGCTTGTTTTACAAGTCCAGAATTACCTTGGTTCCAGAACCAAAGACAATACAAAAAAAGAAAAAAGAAAGAAAGAAAACAGTAGGCCAATATTCCTAATGAACATACAGGTGAAAATTCTCAACAAAATAGTAGCAAACCAAATTCAGCATGACTAGGTGGGGTTTATTCCTGGGATGCAAGGTTGGCTCAATGTCTGCAAATGAAGTAACATGATACACTGTATCAACAACATAAAGGATGAAAATCATATGAACATGTCAATAGAGGCAGAGAAATCCAGCATCCATTTACAATAAAAACTCTCAGCAAAGGGGAATACAGGTACCATACCTCAACATAATAAAAGTTATATAAAAGAAACCCATAGCTAACATCACACATATAGTAAAAAGATGAAAGCACTTATCTTAAAATAGGAACAAGACAAAGGTGTCCACTTTCACCAGTTCTACTCAACGTGGTAGTAGAAGTCTTAGCCACAGCAATCAGATTTAAAAAAAAAAAAGAAATAAAAGGCATCCATATTGGAAAGGTAGAAGTAAAACTCTCATTATTTGCAGATGACATGATAATATATAGAGACAACCCTAAAAATTCCACCAAAAAACTATTAGAAGTGATAAATAAATTTAGTAAAGTTGCAAGATACAAAATAAATATCCAGAAATCAATTGCATTTCTATATAACAATAATGAACTATCATAAAGGGAAACTAAGAAAACAATCCTATTCACAATTGTTTCAAAAAGAAAAAAATACCTAGGAATAAATTGAATCAAGGAGGTAAAAGACCTGCACTCAGAAGGAAATTGAAGAATATACAAGTAATGGAAGCATATACCATGCTCATGGGTAGGAATAATTAACATCATTAAAATGTTTATACTACCCAAAGCAATCTATAGATTCAATAAAATCCCTATCAAAATACCAATGGCATTTTCACAAGACTAGAACAAATAATCCTAAAATTTATATGAAACCTCAAAAGACTCTAAATAACCAAAACAATCTTGACAGAAAAAAAAAAACAAAGTTGGAGGTATCACACTACCTGATACCAACTATACTACAAGGATATAGTAATCAAAATAGCATTGTACTGTAATAAAAACAGACACATAGATCAATGGAACAGAATAAAGAGCTCAGAAATAAACCCATACCTATGTGATCAATTAAAGTATGACAAAGGAGGCAAGTATATATAATGGGGTAAAGACTGTCTCTTTAATAAATGGAGCTGGGAAAACAGGACAGATACATGTAAAAAAAAACAAAACAGGGAAACTAGATCACCTTAATACATCATATACAAGAATAAACTCAAAATAGATTAAAGACTTAAATTTAAGACCTGAAACCATAAAAATCCTCAAAGAAAATGCAGGGAGTAAACTCTTTTACATCACTCTTAGCAATATTTTTTTCTGATATATATCCTGACACAAGTGAAACAAGAAGAAAAATAAAAGGACTACATTAAATAAAAAGTTTTTGCACAGCAAAGGAAAACATCAACAAAACACAAAAGTCAACTTACCAATTGAGAGAAGATATTTGCCAGTGATATATTTGATAAGGGGTTATTATCCAAAATATATAAAGAACTCATACAACTTAACACCAAAATAACCCCCAAATAATCTGATTAAAAAAAAAATGGGTAGAGAACCTAAATAGACACTTCTCCAAAGAGGACATAGAGATGGTGAATAGACATATGAAAAGATACTCAATGCCACTAATCATCAGGGAAATGTAAGTCAAGACCACAATGAGATATCACCTCACACCTGCCAGAATGGTTACCATCAATGAATCAATAAGCAAGTGTTGGAGAGGATGTAGAGAAAAGAAAATCCTTGTACACTGTTGGTTGGAATGCAAATTGGTGCAGCCACTATGGAAAACAGTATGGAGGTTCCTCAAAACATTAAAAACAGTACTGTCATATGACCCCTCTCCTGGGTATTTATCCAAAACATCTAAACCACTAATTTGAAAAGATATATGCATCCACATATTCACTGCAGTATTATTTACAGTAACCAAAATATGGAAGCAATGTAAGTGTCTATTAATAGACAAATGGTTAAAGAAGAAGTAGTTCATGTACAATGGAATATTACTTAGCCATAAAAAATGAAATCTTACTATTTGTGACATGGATGGACCTAGAGGGTGTTATGCTAAGTGAAATAAGTCAGAGAAAGACAAATACCTTATGACTTCACCTATGTGTGGAATCTAAATGGAAGCATACACTGTATTCATGGATTAGAAGAATTAACATCATGAAAATGTCCATACTACATAAAGTGATTTATATATTCAATGTAATCCCTATTAAAATACCAATGACATATTTCACAGATAGAGAACAAATATTTTGAAAACTTATATGGAACCATAAATAACCCTGAATAGCCTCAGCAAATTTTGAGAAAGAAGAACAAAGTAGGAGGAATTACAATACCTGATATCAAACTATATTACAAGGCTACTGGTACTGGCATAAGAACAGATACGTAGACCAATGGAACACAATAGAGGGTCCAGAAATAAACCCAAGTCTCTATGGTTAATTAATATTTGACAAAGGGGGCAGAAGCATAAAATGGAGTAAAAATAGCATCTTGAACAAATGGTGTTCAAGAGATCTGGACAGCTACATGCAAAAAAAGTGAAATTTGATCAGCCAGTTACACCATACACAAAAATAAACTTAAGACTTAATAAATAAAAAAATAAAAGACTCAAACACAAGTCGTGACACCATAAAAGTCCTAGAGGAGAATGTAGGCAGGAAAATTTCGGATATCCCATTCAGCAATATTTTCACCAATATGTCCCCTAGAGCAAGGGATATAAAGGAAAGAATAAACAAATGGGACTACATCAAATTGAAAAGCTTTCGCACAGCTAAAGAAAACATCAGCAAAAGGAAAAGGGAACCAACTGTATAGGAAAATATATTTGCCAATGATACCTTGGACAATGGTTTGATCTCCAAAATATATAAAAAACTCACATGACTCCACACCAGGAAGACAAATAATCCAATTAAAAAATGGGCAAAGGACCTGAACAGACACTTCTCCAAGGAGGACATACAGAGGGCCCATAGACAAATGAAAAGATGGCCAACATCATTAGCCATCAGAGAGATGCAAATTAAAACCACAATAAAATACCACTTCGCACTGGTCAGAATGGCCATTATTTTTTTTTAATTTTTAATTATTTTTATTGTTGCTCAAATACAGTTGTCTCTGTTTTCCTGCTATCACTTTTCCATGCCCCACCTCTGACCCTAGTCCTACCCTCCTTTAGCTTTGCCCATGGATCCTTTATACATGTTCCTTAACAACACTTGCCCTTCTTTCCCCTGTGTCCCTGTCCCCCTCCCCTCTGGTTACTGTCAGTTATCTATCTATCTATCTATCTATCTATCTATCTATTTATTTTTAACTTTTTTTTTATTGTTGTTCAAGTACAGTCTTCTGCCTTTTCCTCCCACCCCTCCCCACCACCCCAGCCCTCCCTACCTCCTTCCTCTGTTTCCACCCCCTTGTTATTGTCCATGTGTCCTTCATAATTGTTCCTTAAACCCTTTACCTTTTTTCCCCCATTATCCCCTCCCCTCTCCCCTCTGGTCACTAATCAGCCTGTTCTCAATTTTAATGTCTTTAGTTGTATTTTGCTTGCATGTTCATTTTGTTGATTAGGTTTCAGTCAAAGGTAAGGTCATATGGTATTAGTCTTTTATCGCCTGGCTTATTTCACTTAGCATAATGCTTTCCAGTTCTATCCATGCTGTTGCAAAGGGTAGGAGCTCCTTTTTTCTTTCTGCTGTGTAGAATTCCATTGTGTAAATGTACCATAGTTTTTTGATAGAATGGCTGTTATTAACAAATTAACAAACAACAAGTACTGGTGAGGATGTGGAGAAAAGGGAACTCTAGTACACTGTTGTTGGGAATGCAGATCAGTACAGCTACTGTGGAAAAAATAAGGAATTTCTTCAAAAAACTAAAAATGAAACTACCTTTGACCTGGCGATTCCACTGCTGGGACTATACCCTAAGAATCCTGAAACACCAATTCAAAAGAACCTATGCACCCCAGTATTCATTGCAGCATTATTTACAATAGCCAACTGCTGGAAACAGCCCGAGTGCCCACCAGTAAATGAGTGGATCAAAAAACTGTGGTACATTTACACAATGGAATACTACGCAGCAGAAAGAAATAAGGAACTCCTACCCTTCATGACAGCATGGATGGAACTAGAGAGTATTATGCTAAGTGAAATAATCCAGGTGGTGAAAGACAAATACCACATGATCTCACCTATAAGTGGAACCTAATCAACAAAACAAACAAGCGAGTAAAGTAGAACTAGTGACAGAAATAAAGAACAAACTGATAGTGACCAGAGGGGAGGAGGTAGGGGGATAATGGTAAAAAGAAGGGGAAGGATCAAGTCAAGGAACATGTATAAAAGACTCACGGACAAGGACAAAGATGGGGGGAGGACTGGAGGGATGGGAAGTTGTGGGCAGGCCAGGAGAGAGCAATGAGGAAAAACATGGGGATAACTGTAATTGAACAACAATAAAAAAATTTTAAAAATGAACTGATTAATGGTAGTTTATGTCAGAGGATGGAATATGGAAAGAAGTGGGACTATGGATTAAAATGAAGTTGGATTTCCTCTTGCATGGTGCGGGAGTCTTCTAGGAGTAGTTGGTCTAGTTCTGGCTTTGCCATTAATATTAGTATCTATTATTTTGGGGGTGCCTATTCTATGCTGAATGTACTACATAGATTATTTATTTTTATAACAATCTTAAAAAGTACACTCTTTTATTATTCTTATATTACTGTTATTATCATAATAATTATTATTCTTAAGTAAACCCAGTTTCAAAGGTTAAATGATTTGCCCAGAGTCTACAACAGCCAGGATACAAACTCCATTCTGTTCTGCTTCATAAGCAGGAGTCCATGTCAGCTCTTGATTCTGAATGACCCTGGCCAGGTTTCCTAATTTTCCTGGGTCTGTAAAACAAATGAATTTAGATGGAGCTTCACTCACCATGGTCAGGTCCTCAGCACTGTGTAAAACATAGAGCACATTCTTCTGCCTTCAAGAGGCTCCCAGTCTGGATGATCCTAAGGTCTGGTCAAGTTGTCTGATTCTGTCATTTTTACAAACCATATTCACAGTACTGTCGCTGTGAGTCCTGAGGTTTGAATAGCATTGTTGGAAGTGAAGAAGTCCAAGGAGAGGATGAGGGACTTCCAGTTCATTAGTATGGAGATGCAAGATATGAATCCAGTAGTTAATTCATTTTGCCACTGAATCTAGAGGCCTGAAACCAGAAGCCTAAGCATGAAGCTTCCACTGCCAGAGGATTTATTCCACATCACCCCTCCCCCACACTCTCCACCCTGCCCAATTCAGGAATTGCTTTCAGCTAACATTACCTATGCTTTCTGAGCACAAGCCAGACTATTGTGCTGGAAATAATGTGTTAGTCTTATTGAAGTGGCTTGTGTTGCCATAGTTACTATTTGGGTTTCATGCCCCTAAAATTTCAAGTATTTCTCAAGCAAAAAGAGTTTGCTGATTTTTCTATTTTCTCTTTGGAAAATCGGATTGGAGAAGAAGCAGATTTTATATCTTGTTAAATTTGCCCATTCTAGGTGAATACTGTCATACCGAGCATTGTGGAGTAACAGTTAACTCTCCACTGGTGAAAAGTGGGCCTGGCCATGACCTTGAAAAATGTAGTTATCAGCACCCTGTGGAGGACCCACAATCACTGCCTGATGATGGATGGGAAGGTAGGTTGTCATTGCCAGTTGTGCAGCTCAGGAAGTTGTATGACACAGCTGGTTATTTATGACTGAACAACACAGACCTCCTTAGTAGGTTTCCCATTTGCTGCCACTCTGTACATGGTCACTTGCCACCTAGAGCTGAGGGTGGGTCAGAAGCTTGTACAGAGATGGGACGGGGAGGTAGGCATAAACTGGTACGGGCACAAAGGGCAAACTTGGCCCCCTGGCACACGTGAGCAACTAGAAGTACAGCACACAAAGATGCTGTTTTGCAGCGATGATGTCTGTTTGCCTATCTGGTTTGCAGACTCTGCATAGGCCCACATTTGAGCCCAGAAATAGTTCCCTTTGCTTGATTGTCATGAGCCAGACTGGTCTTTATGTGGCTGTCTCCTAGGAGCCCAAAGCTATGCCACATGGCTGGAAGCTATGTTTACAAGCTTTTCATCAGTCTTCCTTAACTTGTGGTTGCTATGGTTTCCTTCGCCTGCTGGGCCTGGCCTTTTGAAGGGGACAAGCTGTCCACTCAACCAAAAGCCAGATGCACAGCTCTGCCAGCATTGGCCTTTTGGCCACCATCCCAACCATATCTCATCACCTGCCCATACTGAGCCCTCAACTCTCCCCTTGTGGGGCTGACTTTGAGTTTTGCCCCAGCACTAGTCCAGTGTGGGGTCCACCACCTTACTGCTGTCTTGGGACCTTCCACATTTGCCTTAGTCAGGGTATTCCTTTGTCTCTTGTTGGACTGACTTCTCAATAGCTCAAATTCTACTTTGCAGAGCCCTGTCCTCCTCTGTAACAGTTACCTACTTACATACAGGGCTCATTTAAAGCTGGAGACAACTGCACCTACAGACATCTGTGGCTGCTGGCCCATCATCCATTTTACCCCTTTCAGGTGATAGTACTTTGTCTTTTAGAGAACCACTCCACTGATCCCATTCTCAGCTTAGAGGTTTATAATGGGGCTCATCCCAGCCCTCTTATTTGAGGACTTGGCCATTCCAAATATTGTTATCTCCCAGCTTCAATGGCTGGTCCAGGAATGAACATATGATCCAAGTCTGGTAAACGAGAATTAATTCTGGAAATTTTACGAGAAATGTTTTTTGCTCTGTGTTTGTTCAGGCAGTTGGATATGATCCCGATGTGCTGAGGGGGAGGCTACTATTTAAGGAGAATGAAATGATGAAGCTGAGAACAGAATTAAGAAGTCAAGAGAGAGCCTGTGGTGACTGGGGTCATTGATTGCATGCCTTAACTGTAGTCCAAATACTTGGGTGACAATAAACTCCCTTTTTATGCAACTGCCTTTTTGAGTTGTGTTTTCTGCCACTTGTAATGGAAAGAGTCTGATATATCCCCATTTATGAGGACACTGAGGCTCCAGGGAGTGAAATAACCCACCTAGGATACTCAGCTATTGCTATTTGACCCCATTTCTCTTGGCTCCACGGACTATCTCTCTTTTCACTATCCCATGCTGCCTTTGAAGAGTAACCTTACATTTGTGACACATTTCACAATAGGCAGTGTACTATTACATGGCTTACATTGCACACCAATTCATGGCTGTCACCATGTGCTCCCAGCACAGGGCTATTATTATTGTTATGAACAGTATTATCATTCCCATTTTTCAGATGATGGTGTTGAGGATTGTTTACACATGTATACTTTGCTAGTGAGTGGCAAAGTGGGGCTGCTGATTTTAATTCTAGTTTCATATTCATTCGATTTGTCTCCATTACTTCCTGAATATGCTACAAGAGAGATTGCCCCATCTGGAGGACTCTTGTTCTTTACTTTTTCCTAAGAAGCCTTGGCTACTCCATACCTTGGAGGTAGTTGGCTTTGGAGGAGGCCTGATGTGATGGAAAGGGCATGAGGTTTGGGGATCAAATAGACCCAAATTTAGATCTTGCTTCCACCACTCACTGGCTCTGTTACCACAGGCAAGTTAGTCACTTTATCTGAACCCTAGTTTCCTCTTCTATAAAACCTATGAGTCAGGGAAAATAATATTTACCTTCCAATATTTTTGTGAGAATTAAATAAAGTCAATATATGTGAGCAGTAATAGTAATAATATCCACAATGAATATGAATTGAGAATTTACTATTATTATCTTTATGTTCCATAGGAGAAAACTGAGGCACAGGGAAGTCAAATAACGTGCCCAAGGAAGAGCAATATTTAACCCAAACGTGCTGGCTAAGAGCCCTTAATCACAGGTCTTGGCAAAGAATTAGTGTTTATATAACAGGAGACTCTCTCCATTTCTTTAGAAAGTTCAGCATCCAGTGTTCATGAAGCAGTGGAACAAGGGTAGAAGAGGGTTATGTCCAAGTGGCATAGATCAGAGTGAGGCTGGAGGCTGTACCAGACAGGTAATTATGGTGAAAGCACTTTCTTGGATCAGAGAGCAAGAAGACAGATGAGTCCTAGATGCCAGTGAAGGAGGGCCCAGCAAGAGGACCAGAGAACGCACACTAGGGGACACCTTAGTTACTCAGAAGGCTCTATATTTCAGGCACAGAGCTTTGCTGTCATTTCTGTTAAGCCAGAAACCCATTGAAGAGTGGCTGATTGGGGTCCTGCAGGAGAAGGGGTTAGGATTAGGGGGAATGGTAGTTCTGGCAGGCATCTGTGTGTTGACATTGACTAAGGCTTAATGGTGATAATCTTGATTCATTCATTCAACATATCTTTGTAACCTGAAGGAGAAAAGTCTTATTTTCTTAGCAGTAGATTCTTCCCTCTCTTAGCACCCTATCCTCCCACTCCCTTTTCAGAAGACCCCCATGTAGGTTAGTGAACACTTTGATCAGCTGCTTGGGATGGGGGTGAAGATGAGCTCGTAAGCATCAAGCTTGAAGAACAATAGACAGATGGTTCTACTCCATTAACCAACCAGCAGGCTGTTTTTTGGCTGAGTGGGTTGGCACTCTAAGGCTGAAAACTGAACAGCTTTGGAAAAAAAGAACATATTTTTTAGAGGCTGAGGTAAAGGAAGAGGAAGAGAAGGAAGGAAAAATGAAGTACCCTATAGTGGAGAGGACTTTGAAGAAAAAGGAGAGAAATAGTTAAAGGAACTTTTATGCAGTATTGCTATATTATATGCAATGTAAACTTTCCTTTCTGACTCCCCAAGAATTTTTCAATAAAATAGATGTTTCTTATTGATGTATTGGAGAGTTTAATCTCTTTTGAGAATGCTTTGAAATGCTGAGTCTCAGTTTAAGGTGGGCATGTGATGAGCAAAATTTGCCCACCAAGATCTTGCCACATCTGGGTTGCATATTTTTAGGACATGTACAATGTGCCAGGTACAATGCCAGGCACTAAGGTTACTAAGAAAAATAGACATGTTCTTAAAGAACATGTCTTTTGACAGAGCATAGTTGAAAACAGATTACAGTGGAAGCCCTTTAATTTTCAAGGCCAAACATCAGAGTTGTTCTAAAGGATATTAAAAGTTGTTATGGCACGTCCAGTTAGGACGGGGGAGTAGGCAGACATGGCTCACCTCTTTGCACAACATCAAAATTACAGCTAAAATATAGAACAGCCATTTCTCAGAACCATCATAAACTGAGTTTAATGGAAGTCTGACGACCACAGAATTAAAGAAACCACATCCATCTAGACTGGTAGGAGGGGTGTAGACCCAGAAAGGGCTAGACTCTCACCCATGTGTGGTCCATAAAAATTTGGGAGGAATATCTTGGGAGTAAAGAGTCCCAGCCCAGCCTAGGGTTCCAGTACCATGCCCCCAGCTCAGGGTTCCAGTGCCAGGAAGATAAGTCCTCAAAACTTCTGGCTGCAAAAACCAGTAGGGATTGAGTCAGTGGAAGAAACTGCTGAAGCCCCAAGAAGACAGACATACACACCCTCACCTACTCAGACTCACTCCCTCTTAGCTCCAGTACCAGGGCAGTAGCTTGAAAGGCAGTGGCATAAAGAGAGAAACTGAAGTGTCTGGCATTAATGCAGGCAGAGGCCATTGTCTCTTTTCTAAACTCTCCCCCCACAGAGTCAGAGGCTCCATCAAACTTTCTAACACTGTTTGACCATCCTTGGAGATCCCCAGAGACTCAGCCCTACCCAACTTGTGGGCCTATCTACTTTTCCATATGAATGGCTGGTCTTGGCTCATGCTTCACAACTTCCTAAATCCTCTCAAAAAAGTAAGAGCTGCCTCAGTGAGCCCCAGACCTGACACTAACAGCAGCCAGCCTAGATTCACAGCTTGGCTTCACCTGGGAATCTCCAAGTCCAGCACAGGTAGTGGCTATCTCAGATTACTTTACAGCTCAAAAAGGGCAGCCCAGGCAAAACAGAGGTGGGGGCTGACCTTGGCCTACACCACCTGAGAAACCCCAGGGCCACCCTATAGACCATGTCAGACCACCACCATCCTGCCCCTGTGTAGCTGATCCCTGACAGAAAGTGGAAGTTGGTGGTAAGTAGTCACAGCCAATCCTTGCAGCTGATTGGCCTGAGTAAATCCCTCCCATTGATCTGTCAACAGCAACCAAGTCTCAACTACAAGAGGGGAGGTGTACTCAGCCTACTCAAAAAGTGCACCTCAAGTAACGCAGCTTGGGTGATAAGGGGAGGCTCTGCCACTGGACCCTACAGGACACCTAACACATTAGGTCACACTACCAAGACACGGAGTCAAAGCAGCTCCACCTAATACATAGAAACAAACGCAAGAGGCTGCCAAAATGAGGAGGCAAAGAAACATGGCCCAAATGAAAGAACAGATCAAAACTCCAGAAAAAGAGCTAAATGAAATGGAGATAAGAGATCTATCAGATGCAAAGTTCAAAGCACATGTTATAAGGATGTTCAACAAACTTAGTGAGATCTCAACAGCATAAAAAAAAAATCCAGTCAGAAATCAAGGATACACTAATTGAAATAAAGAACAATTAATTTACAGGGAAACAACAGTAGAGTGAGTGAAGCCAAGAATCAAATCAATGATTTGGAACATAGGAAGCAAAAAACAACCAAGCAGAACAACAAGAAGAAAAAAGAATATATAAAAAAAAAAGAGAGAGAGAGAGAGAATAGGTTAAGCAACCTTTGGGACAACTTCAAGAAGCCCAACGTTTGCATGATAGGGGTGCCAGAAGGAGAAGAGAAAGAGCAAGAAAATGGAAACTTACTGAAAAAAATAATGAAAGAAAACTTCCCTAATTTGGCAAAGGCAATAGACATACATGTCCAAAAAGCACAGAGAGTCTCAAACAAGGCAGATGCAAAGAGGCCCACTCCAAGACACATCATAGTTAATATGCTAAATGTTAAAGACAAAAAGAGAATCTTAAAAGCAGCAAGAGAAAAAAGTTAGTTATGTACAGGGGAGTTCCCATAAGACTGTCAGCTGATTTCTCAAAATAAACTTTTCAGGCTAGAAGGGATTTGCAAGAAATAGTCGAAGTCATGAAAAGCAGAGACCTACAGCCAAACTTGCTTTACCCAACAAAGTGATCCTTTAGAATCAAAAGGCAGATAAAGAGCTTCCCAAACAAGAAAAAACTAAAGGAGTTCATCATCACCAAACCATTATTATATGAAATGTTAAAAGGACTTAAGAAAAAAGCTTAAAACTATGAATAATAAAATGGCAAAAATACTTATCTATCAACAATTGAATCTAAAATACAAGCTAAACAAACAAAAAGAACAGAGACAGAATCATGAATACAGAGTGTTTTGATGGTTGCCAGATGGGAAGGGGGAGTGGGGAATGGGTGAAGATGCAAGGGGATTAAGAAGTACAAATAGGTAGTTACAGAATAGCCATGGGGATGTAAAGTACAGTATAGGAAATGGAGTAGCCAAAGAACCTATATGCCTGACTCATGGACATGAACAATGGTGGTGAGGGGATTGCCTGAGGGACTGTGAGGCAGGTCTCCAAGGCAGGTCAAATAGTATTAGCCAGGTGGATGGAGTTCCAGATATGGCATCAGCTTGCTGGCTCTGTTGGGGGAGGGTTTAGAAAATGGGCAATGGCCTCTGCTTGCGTTAATGCCAGACACCTCAGTTTCTCTCTTTATGCCACTGCCTTTCAAGCTACTGCCCTGGTACTGGAGCTAAGAGGGAGTGAGTCTGAGTAGGTGAGGGTGTGTATGTCTGTCTTCTTGGGGCTTCAGCAGTTTCTTCCACTGACTCAATCCCTACTGGTTTTTGCAGCCAGAAGTTTTGGGGACTTACCATATTTTTCGGACTGTAAGATGCACTCCCTCCTAAAATTTGGGAGGAATAATGGTTGTTAATGTTGCTGTTGAGTTCTGTTACATTTACATTGATGAAATATTATGTTATTAAATATTTTAGCACAATTTTTGCTTCAAATTTTTCCCCCTCTAAAACCTAGATGCGTCTTATGGTCTGAAAAATATGGTATCTTCCTGGCACTGGAACCCTGGGCTAGGGGCCTGGTGTTGGGCCGAGACTCTTTGCTCCCAAGATATCTCTCCCAAATTTTTATGGACCACACATAAGTGAGGGGTCAGCCCATTCTGGGTCTATTCCCCTCCTACGAGTCTGGATGGATATGGTTTCTTTAATTCTGTAGTTGTCAGACTTCCATCCAGCTCAATTTCTGACAAGTCTGAGTAATAGTTGTTCTATTTTTTAGTTGTAATTTAGATGCAGTTGTGCAAGAGGTGAGCCATGTTTACATACATTGCCATTTTGACCAAAAGGTGACTACTCCCTGGAGGAATAGTGTTTTGGTTTTTTTTTTTTTTTAATGAGTTAAATTCACATAGAGAAACATACAGATCTTAAGTGTATAATTAGATTAGTTTTGATAAATGTATGTATACTCCTGGGTAACTACCACCCCAGTCATGGTAAACATTTTCATCACTCTAAAAAGTTCCCCTGTGACCTGCTCTGGTTAATCCCCACCCCATAGACAACTTCTGTTCTGATATCCTCAAATTGTTTTTCTAGTTTTATTGTGGTATAATTGACATACAGCACTGTATAAGTTTAATGCGTACAGCATAGTGGATGGACCTATAAATTTTGTTAAATGATCACACAGTAAGTTTAATTAATCCATTATCTCATACAGATATAAAAAAAGGAAAAAAGTGTTTTTTTTTGGTGATGGAAACTCTTAGTATTTACTTTCTTAACAGCTTTCAAGTGTGACAGCAGTGTTTACTCTCAGTCTGCTATACTTGACATCCCCAGTATTTACTTATTTTTCAACTGGAAGTTTGACCACCTTTCTCCAATTTCAAGCCCCACAAGGTCCATCCATGTTGTTAGAAATGGTATGATTTCTTTGTCTTTTTGGCTGAATAATACTCCAGTGTATGTAAATACCACAACTTCTCTAGCTAGTTGTTTGTCGTTAGACACTTAGGTTGTTTCCATGTGGGTGTGGCTAGTGTAAATAATGCTGCTATGAACATGGGTGGTGGGGAGCATATATCTTTGCTCGCAAGATATCCCTCCCAAATTTTTATGGACCACACATAGGTGAGGGGTCAGCCTCAAGTGTGACAGCAGTGTTTACTGCATAGAATGTCATAGCAAACATAGCAGACTTAGTGTTTTCATTCCCTTCAGATATATTCATAAAAGTGAAATTGCTGGATCATATTATAGTTCTATTTTTAATTTTTTAGGAACTATCTTACTTTTTTTCATCATGGCTGTACTAATTTATAATTCCATCAACATTATGGAAGGATTTCATTTTCTACACATCCTCCCCAACACTTGCTATCTCTTGTTTTTCTGATAATAGCCATTCTAATAGCTATGAGGTGATATCTTGTAGTTTTGATTTGCATTTCCCTGATTATTAGTGATATTGAGCACCTTTTCATGTACCCGTTGGCCATTTGCATGTATGTCTTCTTTGAAGAATGTCTATTCAGGTAATTTGCCTATTTTAAAATTGGATTGTTTGGGATTTTTTTGTTGTTACTGCATTGTGTGAGTTCTTTATATATTTTGGCTATTAACCCTTTCAAATATTTTTGCCCATTCAGTAGTTTGTCTTTTTATTTTGTTGATGGTTTCTTTTGCTATGCAGAAGTTTTTTAGTTTGGTGTAGTTCTACTTGTTAGTTTTTTTATTTTGTTACTTTTTCTTTAGGTGTCACATACCAAAAAACCATTACCAAGGCCCTGATTTCTATCACCATGGAATTTTACATGAATTTGTACTTGAAAATTACACTTTGATTTTTACATGAAAGACAATGTAATAGAGGATTTATTTGTTTGCTACAAACATATTTTAAAAATTGACTTTCCCTCTTTCTTTTATACTAATTATATATTTTTCTGATTGAAAAATATATTCTTTATTATCAACATTCAATAATATAGAATAATATTATGTAGAATTAAAAATGATTCTTTTTAGATCCATATCCTACATGTAACCAATGAATCTTGACATATTTTCTTATTATAGTTGTTCTCAAAGTCTTGTGTCCAGACTAACAACATCAGAGATCTTGTTAGAAGCGCAAAATTTTTATCCTTACCCAGGCCTATTGAATCAGAAACTCTAGGGATGGTGTACAGCAATATGTTTAAAAGAAGTTCTCCAGGTGTCTCTAATACATATTTTAGAATTGTTTCCTTAGAATATTATTTCCTTTTTTCTTTTTCTTCCTAGATGAGATTATACTATACTTACATTTTTTATATTCTACCTTTTCATGTAATAATTTATCAGAAGCAGTACCATGTCATGCCAGACAATGAGTTAAATTATCTACCTAAAATTTTCTTGTGTGGTCTGTAACTATAGTAATGAGGCTAAATGTGGCCTGTCTTGGCTTTTGCCTTCTCTTGGGATAATTATTTCCCAATGTGACCACATGCATGGGCTGCTTCCTTTACTTGCTGTCGTCACCCATACTATGATGAGGTTGAAAATGTGTTTGGGTGGAATGACTGCAGTTGTACTCGGGCAGAGTTACAAACAGACCTTGTCTCATGCAGAACTAGCAAGTACAAATTTTGTCCACAAATGACACAGAGGGCTGACATTTGGGTCTTCCAAATAAGAATCAGTCTTAAGGAGTCTAGGTAGGCAAACACAGATATGCCAATGGCAGAAGAAACATCTTGAAGGAAATGTAACTATGTAGGGGACACTGTCTAAGTCCTTGGTTCTGGTTCAACAATAACCTCTCTCTTGTCTCATGACAGAGCACTGCTGAGGAACACTGCATCTGTTGGTAGACTCAGACTGGCAGGCTTAACTTTGGTCCACCTTGGAGAGTGCCCATTGACTCTTCTTGTCTTAAGATGACATTTGTTAGGCTGAAAGAGGAGGGCGAGGGACCTTATCCACAACTGTTCCTAGAGTATAGCCCTATGCATAAAGACTTTCTAGTCATCTTACAAGAAACAATCTTTTGGATATCTAAAATGATGGTACAGTCGGTGAAAACTACACTAACTTCCACCTAGGATCAAACTGGAATTACAAATAAATTATAGAAAAATCATCCTGAATAACCAACTGAACACTGGCTGAGAGAAGCCTTATAACCAAGGACAAACAGAAGAAACCATTTCACCATGTCAAGAGTGAAGGGAAGTACGGAGGTGCAAGAGGGCTGGCTGGGCTCCAACAGGTGGCAGTTGAAGTTCTGGAGGGATATTTCAGCAGCTGGGGACTTCCCCTTGAGAAATATGGAGCCTAAATCTCAAGCTCTGCTCCCCAATCTAGAGCACCACAACCAGGAAAAGAAACCCAAAACATCGGCTGTGAAAAGCAGTGGGGTTTCTGTCTGCCAGGGAGAGATGGTTAGAAACAAGGAGGCTCTTAAAGGGCCAACACAAAAATTTCATTTGCAGACACCCCGTGCTCTGGCAAAGGGAGGGAAGAGCTGACTAGAGTCACAAAAGGAGAGTCTGGGGTATTTGGCTTTGGGGAGGGAGATGAAGAGTCAGCTGCCAGGATCCCTATGCTGTTATCCCCCCATAGTGCAGAAGCCATCTTTCTAGGGCAGAGCACTCCCTTCCATGTAGCATCAGCCTAGGGGGAAGCAATAGCTCCACCACAGAAATCTGTCTTGCCCCACCCTGTAGAGCTTGAGCCCAGCAGCTGGAGGCAGTTTCAGTGATTAAGCCTAACAAAGAGCCCGCAGGCAAAGGCAGATAGATCTCTGGAACTTTGAGACTATAACTGAGCTTTCCTCAGGCCCAGTGCTTGTAAAAGCTGGCTTTGGTACACAGTCTGGTTCTTTCTGCATATACCAAGGCCCCTGAAAGGGAGCCACAAGCTGTGGATTGCTGATAGCTTCATATAGGTTGTCCAGGGCCAGTCATAGGCAGCATCAGATATAGGTCTTCACCAGAGTCTTTGCAAACATACCTAATATTTATACAGAAACAAACACAAAGACACAGTCAAGATGGGAAGACAAAGAAATGAGCCCCAAACGAAAGAACAAAAGTATTCTCCAGAAGAACTAAATGAAATGGAGGCAATCAACTTATTGAATATAGAGTTTAGAGTAATGATTATAAGGGTGCTCAACAGCATAAAGAAAGATATAGAAACAATAAAAAGGGACCAGTCAGAAATACAGAATGCAATATCTGAAATAAATAACAAATGGGAAGGAATAAAGAGTACATTAGATGAAGCAGAGGATTGAATCAATGATTTGAAAGACAAGGTAGAAAATACAAACAAACAAAGCAGCAAAATGAAAGAAGAATTTTACAAAATGAGAGTTTAAGAAACTTTGGGATTATATGACATGTAACAACATCTGCATCATGGGGTTACCAGAAGGAGAAGAGAGTGAGCAAGGGATAGAAAACCTATTTGAAGAAATAGTGACCAAAAACTTCCCTTACCTGGTGAAGGCAAAAGACACACGAGACTAGGAAGTACAGAGAGTCCCAAACAAGATGGGCCCAAAGAGAATCACATCAAGACACATCATAATTAAAATGGCAAAGCTTCAAGACAAGGAGAGAATCTTAAAAGCCTCAAGAGAAAAGCAGTTAGGTACCCACAAGGGAGGTCCCATTAGACTGTCATCTGATTTCTTAACAGAAATATTTCAGGCTAGAAGGGACTGGCATGAAATATTCAAGGTGATGGGAGGCAAGGACCTACAACCAAGGCTACTTTACCCAGCAAGGTTATCATTTAAAATTGAAGGGGAAATAAAGAGCTTCCCAAACAAGAAAAAGCTGAAGGACTGTGTTACACCAAATCAGTACCACAACAAATGTTAAAGGGCTTGCTTTAAGAAAAAGAAAAAAAAAAGGGAGAACAATAGTTAAAAAAATAAAATGGCAATAAATACATATATATCATTAATCACTTTAAATGTAGATGGCTTAAATGCTCCATCAAAAGACACCGGTTAGCTGAATGGATAAGAAAAGAAGACCCATATATATGAGTATGCTGTCTCCAAGAGACCCACATCAGAACAAAAGATACACACAGACTAAAGGGATGGGAAAAGATATTTCATGCGAATGGAAAGGAAAAAAAGCTAGTAGCAGTACTTATATCCAACAAAATACACTTTAAACCGAAGTTATAGTAAGAGATAAGGAATGACACCCACATACTGATAAAGGGAACAATTCAACAAGAGGATATAATCTTAGTAAACATTTATGCACCCAACATAGGAGCACCTAAATATGTAAAGCAAATCTTGATGGACATAGGAGGAGAGATCAACAGAAAAAAAGTCATAGTTGGGGATTTTAACACCCTATTGAGTTCAATGGCTAGATCTTCCAGACAGAATATCAACAAGGAGACAGCAGCCTTCAATGACACACTATTCAAATGCATTTAATTGATATATTCAGGGCATTTCACCCCAAAGCAGTAGAATATGTATTCTTTCCAAGTGTACATGAAATGTTTTCAAGGATAGACTGCATGAATGTTAGGACACAAAACAAGTCTCAGTAAATTTAAGAATATTGAAATCATGTATCACACATATTCTCTGACCATAATGCTATGAAACTAGAAATCACTCACAAGAAGAAAACTGAAAAATGCACAAAGACATGGAAGCTAAATAACATGTTATTAAACAATGAATGGGTAAACAGTGAGATCAAAGGAGAAATCTAAACATACCTTGACCAAATGAAAATGAGAACACAATGATACAAAATCTGTAGGACACTGGGAAAGCAATCCTAAGAGGAAAATTCATAGCATTACAGCCTATCTCAAGGAACAAGAAAAAGCTCAAATAAACAATCTAACTTGCCACTTAAAGGGACTTAAAATAGAATAGCAAGCAAAGCACAAAGTGAGTAGAAGGAAGGGAATAATAAAGATCAGAGCAGAAATAAATGAAATAAGTCTAAAAAATGATACAAAAGATCAATGTATCCAAGAGCTAGTTCTTTGAAAAGATATACAAAATTGACAAACCTTTTATCAGACTCATCAAGAAAAAAAGAGAGAAGACCCAAATAAATAAATAAATAAAATCAGAAGTGAAAGAGGAGAAATAACAACCGATACCAAAGAAATACAAAGGAGTGTAAGAAAATATTATGAACAGCTATTGCCAACAAATTGGACAACCTGGATGAAATGGATAAATACCTAGAAACATACAGTCTTCCAAAACTAAATCAGGAAGAATGAGATAATCTGAATACACAGATTGTACCTAGTGAAATTGAAGCAGTAATAAAAAAACTCCCAACAAACAAAAGCTCTGGACCAAATGGCTTCACAGGTAAACTTTACCAAAAATTCCAAGAACTACAACCTCTCCTTTTCACACTGTTCCAAAAAAATTCAATAGGAGGGAAGACTCCCAAGCTCATTTATGAGGCCAGCATTATTCTAATTCCAAATCTAGATAAAGACACTACAAAGAAGAAAATTATAGGTCAACATCCCTAATAAACATAGATACTAAAATCCTCAACAAGATATTAGCAAACTGAATACAGTAATACATCAAAAGAGCATACACCATGATCAAGTGGGATGCATTCCCAGGATGCAAGGTTGGTAGAACATTCACAAGTCAATAAATGTGATACAACACATGAGCAAAATGAAGGATAAAAAGCACATGATCATACCAATAGATGCAGTAAAAACATTTGATAAAATCCAGCACCTATTTATGATAAAAACTCTCAGCAAACGGGGAACAGAGGGACCATGCCAAATGTAATAAAGGTCATATATGACAGTCCTACTGCCAGTATCATGCTCAACAGGCAAAAACTGCAGGTATTCCTCTTAAGATCTGGAACAAAACAGGTATGTCCACTTTCACCTCTCTTGTCCAACATAGTACTGGAAGTCCTAGTCATAGCAATCAACCAAGAAGAAGTAAAAGACATTCAAACTGGAAAGGAAGAAGTAAAACTGTCATTATTTGCAGATGACATAATACTGTACATAGAGAACCCTAAAGATTCCACCAAGAAACTAGTAGAGGTAAGAAATGAATTCAGTAAAGTAGCAGGATAGAAAATTGATATCCAGAAACCGGTTGAATTTTTATATGCCAATAATAAACTATTGGAAGGGGAAATTAAGAAACAATCTCTATCACATTGCTTCAAAAAGAGTAAAATACTTAGGAATAAATCTAATCAAGAATGTGAAAGACCTGTAGTCAGAAAACAATAAGACACTGAAGAAAGAAATTGAAAAAGATACAAATAAGTGGAAGCATGTACTATGTTCATCAATAGGAAAAATTAACATCTTTAAAATGTCCATAATACCCAAAACAATCTATAGATTCAACATAATTCCTATCAAGATACCAATGATGTGCTTCACAGAACTAGAACAAATATTCAAATATTTACATAGAACCACAAAGGGCCCTGAATAGCAAGAGATCTTCAGAAAGAAGAACAAAATTGGAGGACTCACACTACCTAATATCAAACTATACTATAAGGCCATAGTAATCAAAATAGCATGGTACTGGCATAAACACAGACATATAGATCAATGAAACAGAATAGAGATCTCATAAATAAACCCACATCTTTATTGTCAACTAATATTTGACAGAGAAAACAAGCACATACAATGGGCTAAAGATAGTTTATTCAATAAATGGTGTTGGGGAAATTGGACACATACTTGCAGGAAAATTAAACTATACTATCTTACTACACCACGCACAAAAAAAATTCAAAGTGGATTAAAGACTTAAATGTTAGACTCAAAACCATAAAAATCTAGAAGAAAACCTGAGCAGTAAAATCTCAGAATTGCTTGTAGTAATATTTTTTTCTGATATAGTTCCTCAGGCAAGGGAAACAAAAGAACAAAAATAAACAAATGGGCTACATAAAACTAAAAAGTTTTTGCACAGCAAAGGAAATCATCAACAAAATAAAAAGACAACCCACTGAATAGGAGCACATATTTGCTAATACATCTGATAAGACATTAATATCCATAATTTATAAAGAACTGGTAAAATTTAACATCAAAGAAACAAAATCCAATTAAAAAGTGGGTTATGGACTTGAATAGACACTTCTCCAAGGAGGACATACAGATGGCCAATAGACTTATGAAAAGATGCTCAATGTCACTAATCATCAGAAAAATGCAACTTCAAACCACAATGAAATATCACCTCACACCTGTCAGAATGGCTATCATCAATAAATCAACAAACAACTAATGCTGGCGAGGATGTGGAGAAAGGGGATCCCTTTTGCACTGTTGGTGGGAATGCAGACTGGTGCAGCCACTGTGGAAAGCAGTATGGAGATACCTCAAAAAATTGAAAATGGATCTGCCTTTTGACTTAGTGATTCCATTTCTGGATATTTATCTGAAGAAACACAGAAAACTATTTTGAAAGAATATAATGACCCTTAAGTTCATTGCAGCATTATTTAAAATAGCCAAGATTTGGAAGCAGCCCAAGAGTCTATCAGTAGATGAGTGGATAAACCAACTATGGTGCATTTACTGAATGGAATACTAATTGGCTGTAAAAAAGAAGAAAAATTTACCCTTTGCAACAGTATGGATGGACCTGAAGTCATTATGCTGAGTAAAATAAGCCAGTCAGAGAAAGACAAATGCCATATGATTTCACTCATATGTGGAATCTAATGACCAAACTGATGTGGAATCTAATGACCAAACTGAAGTAACAAGCAAAATTGTGACAGATTCATAGAGAGTAGGGTGAGAGCTCTGGAGTAGGGGTTAGGGGAGGAGGGATAGAGCAAAAAAGAAAAAGGACTCATGGACATGGACAACAGTGTGGTAATTGTGGTGGGGGGGGGCGTGTGGAAGAGAGTATAAAGAGGATGAATGGTAATGGAAAAATACAATAATTTTTTTTTTAAAAGAAACAATCAAGAGATGGCTAGTGAGGACTCAGATTTTGGAAGTGACTTGCCCTAGGTCATGTAGTTGGTGTGTGCTGGCAATGCTGTGATTCTATTCCAATTTCCTAACTCCAGAATCTTCCTGCTTTTCACTCTGTGGTGCTGCCTGCTTAAGTGTTCATGGCCTTGTTCTTATCCCTAGTGGACAGAGCAGCAGGAAAAGGAGCAGCATCAGACTGTTTCAGTGCAGTAGGCGCTTGTATTGGTAGTCTGGGGAAAGGGAAGGAAGAAAACATGAAAGGCAGTGTGAATGAGTGCAAAACTAAGTGCATTCTGGGACCAGGTTCACCTGACTTGGAATCAGCTGAAGCATTTATGGGTTGTGTGACTGTGTCAGTTATTTATTACCAAGTAAAAAATTACCCCCACAATGTGGCATAAAAACATACACATTGATCTATAGTATCTGAGGATCAAGGATCCAGGTTTGGGTCCTCAGGGTCCTCTGCTTCAGGTTCTCTCACAGGCCTGCAGTTGAGGTGTCACCTGATGCTGAGGTCTCATACGAAAACTCAACTGGGGAAGGGTATTATATTAGTTAGCTCGAGCTGCCAAAACAAGTATCAGAGACCGGGTGACTTAAACAGCAGACATTCATATCTTCACAATTGCTGAGACTGGAAGTCTGAGATAAGGGTACTAGCATGGTGGTCTCTGGTGAGAGCTTTCTTCCTGGTTTGCAGACAGCTAAGTTCTTGTGTCTTCACATGCTGGAGAGAGAGAGAGCAAGCTCTCTGGTCTCTTCTTATAAGGGCACTAATAACGTCATGGGAGCCCCACTCTCACGATCTCACCTAAACCTAATTACACCTCAAAGGCCCCATCTACAAATACTAGCTAGCACTTTGGTGGATGGGGCTGCAACATAGGAATTTTAGGGGAATGCAGTTCAGTCCACAGCATATCTGATTCCAAACTGATTTATGTGGTTGTTGGCAGGATTCATGGGGTGTTGGATGAGAACCTCAGTTCCTTACTGCTGTTAGTTATAGGTCATCCTTACTTCCTTCTACATGGGCCTCTCCAGCAAGGCAGATGACTTAACTTCTCTAAAGCCTCCTCTTTTTAACCCTGTAAAGTGAGGGTAGTTATAGGTATCTTAGAGTTGTTAAGGGAATTCACAGAGATTATGTAGAAAAAGGCTTTGCACAGAAGCTGGCACATTGTTAGGGCTTAAATGCAGTTATTATTGTTATTGTTTATTATTATTATTAATTATTTTTAGAGCATATGATACTCTGGAACATAACTGTTGTCCAGATAGCAGTTGGGGATATGCCCCCATCCCCTGCTACGACACAGAGGCTTTTTCAGGTAAAGGACAATTTCTAAACTATGGAGGAAATACAGCTCTTTTCCTGAAGCATCTCAGATGACATACTGGCACTTCTCAGAG
Organism: Tonatia bakeri; assembly: GCA_004024845.1. Classification (NCBI taxonomy): domain Eukaryota; kingdom Metazoa; phylum Chordata; class Mammalia; order Chiroptera; family Phyllostomidae; genus Tonatia; species Tonatia bakeri. Next base: position 35,883 of record PVIA01005951.1, on the reverse strand, counting down.
ATGCACATGGGGTATAAAGTAGTCAAACTTTTTGTTGTCCCTCCATGTCAGCCTCTTAGGCAGGCACAAGAGTTTCCTTTCTCACCAATGGAAACCAGACCTCTTACAGAATCTGTCGCCGGTACATGACATGGATTCTCTAGGAAGTTCAACTAGAGCTGTCTTTGCGCAATTGATCTCAGTTGTCTTGTCTCTTAATCCATTGTCTGTTCTCTGTCTCACATTCATTACTATCTCAAAGCATCTGTGTCTGCTCCTTTCCCACTCGATCCTGAGCTCAGTTAACAAGGCGAACCAGTGTTTTCCAGAGGACTTGGGAGCCATATCTTTCTCAATCATTATTTAGGACTATCACAGGGGGAAGTATAACATCGTTTTATTGCCACAGGATAATGTAGATGTCCTAATCCTCGCTGTGTAAAAATAAGACCAGACCGAATGCCTGTTCTGAATTATCTTTCTGCCTAAATGGAGCCCAGGAGGGACCCCACTTGCAAAAAATATATTATCCAGCCTGATGCTGATTTCATTTCCTAAAAGAGATTGGGTCCAAATAAGACTTTAATTGAATTCAGTTTCTTGACCTGACACTGACTTGGTTCCCCCTCCTAGTGCCTTCCAACATTAGACAAGGGAGGAGGAGGAGGAGGAAAGACAAATAAAGCGACCCACGTGGCTTTAGAGGCCGAGCCACTTCCACATTCCATAAAGCCCAAATGACTGTATAGGAAACAGCTGCAGTATTTACTGGGGCCTGGTAAGGCCTCATTACCATCCCACCTCCGCATAGGGGGTGCTGGGCTCCAAATGGAGTGCAGTGGAGGGAGTAATTGACTTTGCTGCCCTGGCACCTGGTGTTTCTGCCGAATGCCTGAGGTCACTGCAGCAAACAACTTCCCCCTCCTCTCTGCGTGGAGGGAGGCCTCAGGGCCTGTAGTGAGAGGTGGAGAGCAGTGCCAAGAGGAGGTCAGAAGGGATTTCCTTGTTCATTTGTTCGTATTTTTGTCCATTCCCTCAAGAATTATTTATTGGACACTTACTAAATGTCAGGTGCCGTTGTGGGCATGTGGGGCACAGTGAAGGGCATGGTGCCTGCCTTCTTAGAGCTTATACTCTAGAGCTTCTCTGTCCAATACAATAACCACTACATTTAAATTTAAACTCATTAAGACAAAGTCAAATTAAAAATTCAGTTCTTCAGTCACACTTGCCACATTTCAAGTGCTCAGTAGGCTCATGGCTATTATTTTGTATTGGACTGCACAGGTATAGAGCACTTCTACCATCACAGAAAGTTCTGTCAGACACACTAGTCTACTGTGGGCAGGGTGTGCAGGGTCTGGAAACGGTCATTAACTGAACAAAACATATGTAAATAAGATAACTTCAATAAGATCCCTTTGGATGTGGTGGTACCATTCAGAAAGTAAAATAGGGGATGGGGCTAGAGTTGCCCTTTGAATAGGGTGGTCTGGGTGAGCATCTCTGAGAAGGTAACACATGGGCAAAGATCCTGGAAGATGCTGAGTGACAGCAAGTCCTTGGAGCATTCTAGGAGTATAAGCAAGCTGCTATGGCTTGGTGCAGGGAGTCAGAGGGAGAACAGTATGAAATGGGGTCAGGGGCAAGGTAGAGGCCTAATGGTCAGGGGTCATGGGAAAGACTGGGCACTTAACTCTACATGGTGGAAAACCATTGCAGGATTTTTACCAGGGAAGGGGTCATGATCTGATTTCCACATTGAAAGCTCACTCTGGCTCCTGGGTTGATTATGGATTGAAGGGAGGCAGAAGGACCAGGAAGGAGTCTATTAAAGTTGTCCAGATGAGAAAGGGTGGGGTCTTGGCATCAAGACAAAGGGATAGCAGCTAACCCCAGAGGGGCAGCTCTGTAGGAGATAATTCCTCATCTGAAAATATGGGAACAATAATGGTATCCAGTGTATGCTGTCTCGCTGGTACAAGGATACAGTCAGGCAATGTTTGTAGAGTACCCAGTCTTTACGGCGCAGCAGTATATGGCATCACCTTGTCTAACTTAACTTGGAGCCTTTCCTAAATGATGGTAACAGCCTCTGCTCTGCTTTCTAGTCCTTTGTCTTGCTTATTCCGGTCCAGTTTCCACATTGCTTACCGGGTTATTTTTATTTGAGAGTCAAATCTGATGAGGCTTTTTCCTTTCAGGGGCTCCCAACTGAACCCCAGCTAAAGTGCAAATGTGTTAGTGTGTCTTGGGAAGCTCTGCATGCTCTGGCCCATGTCGCTCTCCAGCATCACCCCCCGCCCCCATGCTCCACCTTGAGCTCGGGCTTCAGCTACAGTCCATTGCCTCTCAGCTCATGCCACTCCCTCTGTCCAGAACACTTTCTCTCCCTGTCTTGGATTTGCTATCTCCAGCTCTGTGTCTTTTAGGCTCAGGTTAGAAATTTCTGCATATGAGAAGCTGTCTCTGGCTCTCCAGCTCTGGGTCAAGTGCTCTAACCATGAAATTCCATGGAACCCTGTGCTTCTCTGTCACATTGACTTGTAATTGCCTGTTTAGCTGTCTTCTCCAGTAAACTAAGATCTCCATAACAGTTGGGACTATGTCTGGTTCATGCTTGTGTGTAGCTCTTTGGATGCTTAGCCCATTCCAAAGTACTTAAGATACATTTGCTGAATGAGTAAGTAAGTGAGTTAACAGAAATCTTCTATTCATATCCTTTGGTATAGATACTTTCTTTCCATTACTATTAATATTATTATTACTAATTATGTTGAATTAACTATTCTTTGGGCTTCTTAACATGAGTGCCTTTCCTCAGGCTGCCATAACAAAATACCACCGACTGGGTGGCTTAAACCATAGACATTTGTGTTCTCACAATTTGAGAGGCTGGAGTCTGAAATCAGGGTGTCAGCATGGTTGGGGTCTGGTGAGGGTCCTCTTCCTGGCTTACAGATGGCTACCTTTTTGCTGTGTCCTCACATGGCAGAGGGAAAGAGAGAGAGGGCATGCTCTCTGGTGTCTCGTAAGGGCACTAATACCACTATGAAGCCCCATTCTCAGGACCTTATCTAATTCTAATTACCTTCCGAAGGCCCCACCTTCAAATACCATCATCTTGGCAGTTAGGAAGGGACACAGGCCTTTAGTCCGTAACTGAAGATATAACTGAGACAAGGTGAGAATTTGACATGAGTTTCCCATTTCTTATCCTGATCTCTATATCTCTATGAATTTACTAGCAGTGGTTGGCCTGCATGATGTAGTAGAGTCTGATGACCTAGGCTTAGAGCCCAGATTCAACACTGATGAATTATAAAACCTTGATCAAGTCACATCATCTCTTGCTTCTCCCAATACCCCACAGAGGGCATTTAAGGTGACCAGTACCCACATGGTAACTGCATACACAGACTCTGTGGGCACCCTAATAATTCTTCATCTCTATATGATAAGACCTGTCATTCATTATCTCATGTAATTCTCCCAAGAACACTAAGAAGTTATATTGTTCTCCCATTGCAGAAATGAGGAGGCCGAAACTCTGGGAGTCTGGTCAGTGTCTTTGTCTGGACTGGAACGGTCTCCCTATGCTCTTGTTTTATGGTTTCCTCTTTCACTCGCTCTGCCCCTGTCTGATCCTGAGGATGTATTACCTGGGCAGTCGTCTATTGGTCTGCAAGCTCCACCTTGAGTTCTTGCACTGTGGTGTTGTGATCTGAATGTTTGCCCCAAAATTCCTACGTTGGAATCCTAACACTCAGTGTGGTGGTACTAAAAGGCGAGGTCTTTGGGAGGTGATTAGGTCCTGAGAGTGAAGCCCTCAGAAATGGGATTAGTGCTCTTATAAAAGCGACCCCCGCAGAGCTTCTGGAAGACGTCAATGATCCACCTGACCACCACAACTGTGAGAAATAAGTGTTTGTTGTTTATACACCCCAGGCTTTGGTATCTTGTTATAACAGCTTGAATGAACTAAGACTCTTGGCCTCCTGACGAAACACTCACGACTATGCATTGCTGTGATTACCTCATGCCTTATAATTAAAAACCTTAAAAACATGTTCATTTAAATTTTTTTTTATTTTTTAGTTACAGTTTACATTCAACATTACTTTGTATGAATTTCAGGTACACAGCATGGTGGTTAGACAATCATAAGGCAGAAGTTCTTTAGTGTTGAACTTCTGTAGGGTGAACATGTCATACTTTTCTTCCCTTTCAAGTTTTGAGCTAACAGAGAAGTAGATAAAGGAGACAGACAGATGAAGGGTTTGTGTTTATTGAAGAAACATGTATGTGACACTTTCTAGGTACCAGCCAGCAACTTGCTCAAGGTCATGCAGCTAGTAGGTGGCAGAGCTAGGCTTCCAAACCAGCTCCAGAAATTTTTTGTTATTCTGCTTCTCAAAATGCAACCTTTATTCATGATACAACTAGACTGAAGGACATGGTTGAGGTGTGTGTCCAAACAGGTCAGTTAACTTTTCATTCCTGAATGAAACGGACTCTCCCAGCTAGTTGGGGCCACCACAGGTGTCCTCCATGAGGGCAGACTGACCTGCTCCTCCTGCTGTAAGGTGAAGAGAGCACAGCCAAACACACCCTTCCTGTAAGCAGGCAGATCCCAAAAGAGAAGACTATGGGGTGAATTCAGTCCCTCCTCCACAATTCATCAATCAGCTAAGTCTCTTTTTCTCCTCTGGGGAGGAGTGAGTGACAGATGGGGAGAATGGCCAGAGTGTTCATCTAGCTAAGGTCTCACCAGATGGAATAAGTGCTCCTTCGAACCCTACAGAGGCTGAGGACCAAAGGCCTCATCATCGTTGGAAATGAGCAAACTCTGCTGGTGATGGAGTCAAGGGCTTTGGTGTTTTAAGGTCCTTCTTTCTATTCTTTCAGAATTAGGATTCTGAGGCCCAGCTGTGAATCACTGTCCCTGTGGGTGAGCAAGGGGACAGTTGGGCTGCATAATTGGAAGTGCACTTGAAAAGCTAGAGGACTTCTGCTGCATCAGCTGGCAGCTCGCCTCCGGCTTAGTGACAGGTTCTGATTGCTAAGAGGCTGATTTCCTTCCTTTTCCTAACAGAGCCAAGTGGGCAGGTGCCTGAGGCCTGTGAGTTCCTGTGCATTGCAGTGTCTCTCAGTAAGATGTGCATAGTTAGGGGAAAGACCACCAGATACAGGGTCAGGTGTCCTGGTTCCTTGCTTGACTTTCCCACTGGGGAAGTCTTTCAGTTTCCCCATGACTTCATTTTCTCATCTGTCAAAATAGGAGTAATATTATCTATCTCAAAGACTGTGCAAGGATCAAGATGATGGATGAGAAGGTGTTTTATAAACATCAAGGCTGGATCATTTCAAGCGGCTTCATCACATTTTCCATGGATCTCTTCTGTGAATTTCCTTTCCCTCTTTTCCATATCCTTTTCATAGCGGACTTGATTTTGCCCATCCAGCATCCATTCCTCCTCCTTCTGGAAAGCACTCTGATCCTCTTTCGGGAATCTCTCTGGCCATGTGGATTGTTTGGGATTGATCCCATCCCACAGCTCCGGGGCAAACCCAAGATCCAGGCCTCAAGGTTCAGGGGTAGCTGTTCCCTCCAGCCCAGGCCAGTTGACCCCTCCTGGGATTTTTCCTGGAACTCCTGGGAAAGACTGCTTTCCTTGCTGGAATTGCCAACTGGGGGAACGTAAGCCTGGAGTTGTCGGAGGCCACCTTTGCCATCTCACAGGAAGAGCCTGCCACCATACAGGGAGCAGAATAAAGAGCTGGAGAAAGACACGCAGTCCCCAGTTGACATTGGTAAAGCTTGTGGATTCAGCTGTGTCTGATCCGTGTTCGTTATGAATGAAGTTGGTTAACATTTCACATGTACTGCCCTTTCTGTGAAGTGTTATTCATTTCCTTTACTAAGTTTTCTACTGGGCTGTCTTTGTTGGTATTTTTCTCGTAGATCTGAAGGAAACTTTTAAAATATTTTTATTGAGGTAAAAGTCACATAACAAAATTAACCATTTACAATTAACCATTCATTAACAATTCAGCAGCATTTAGTATATTCACAGTGTTGTGCAACCATGACCTTTATATAGTTCCAAAACATCATCGTCATCACCAAAGAGACTCTGTATCCATGAAGCAGCCACTCCCCCTTCCCTACTTCTCCCAGTCCCTGGCAACCATTCACCTGCTTTCTATCTCTCTGGGTTTATCTATTCTGAGTATTTCAAATAAATGGACTCAAATAATATACGACATTTTGCGTCTCTGCTTTCACTTAGCGTAATGTTTTCAAGATTCATTTGTGTTGTAGCATTGTCAGCCCTTATTCCTTTTTTATGATACTCCACTGTATGAATAGACCATGTTTTATTTATCCACTCATCTGTTGATAGACATTTGGGTTGTTTCTACTCTTTAGACTGTCATGAACAGTTCTGCTATGAACATTTATGTACACATATTTTTTTGAATTGTATGTCAGGAGAATTGATATGTTTTTGTAGATCAGGGAAATTAGTTCCTGGCCTATGATATGTGTTGCAAATATTGTATTTCCATTTGCCATTTGTCTTTGAGTTGGCTTATGGTGGCTTCTGCCAGGCAGAGTTTTGAAAAAATTGTTATGTAATTGAATCTGTAAGGTGGGTTTTGTGACACAGTTAGGAAGGCCATCCTTATATTCAAGGTTATAAAATAATTCTCCCATCAAAGCTTCCACTTATCCACTCATTTCCTTATCAGTCAAATGGGGATTAGAAACAGCTCCACTTGTCCCCCAGGGTTACTGTGAGCACCAAATAAGAGAAATGATACGAAAGGGCTTTTAAAATATAAAGCAGTATATACACAAAAGGCATGTTGTCATCATCAGTATTAATTGTATCAAATTCTGGCACCAACTGAGTTCTGTTTTTGCTTTCATTTTGCAGAACAGAGATTGAAGGGCAGAACTATTCACTGAGCTGGCCAAGGATATTTTAGTTTGTAGCAACGTGGAGAATGGCACAAAAGATGTCAACTCTTATTAGTCATTTTAGGAGGGTTTCTTATTTGAACAGAAAAACAAAATTGCCTTAAACCAAAAACTATTCTGGTCACTCTTCTTTCAAGCAGAGTCCTTTTTTTCTCCCAATAAAAGAAACCAGTTCAGTGAGTTTTGTGTCATTCCGCTATACTTGTAATTTAAGCCTCATCAATGGCCATTTGTGACATGCTTTCCTTGTATTTTTAAGCTCAGATTCTTTTTTTTTAAATGTTTTTTTTTAAGATTTTATTTATTTATTTTTAGAGAGGGAAGGGAGGGAGAGAGAGAGAGAGAGAAACATCAATGTGCGGTTGCTGGGAGACATGGCCTGCAACCTAGGCATGTGCCCTGACTGGGAATCGAACCTGCGATGCCTGGTTCGCAGCCCGCGCTCAATCCACTGAGCTACACCAGCCAGGGTGCTCAGATTCTTTTTTAAAATAGTTAACTTTAGGTTGAACACTATTAATTGAAAAAATAATACTTGACAGCAATTAGTCATGTGATGATGGCTCTGGGGTAGAATCGCGTGCTGGTGAAGCCCTTGGGCTCTGATATTGGTCAGACCTGGGCTTGGATGTGATTCTAGATATGGGCTTGCAAGTGTCTAGATATGAGACCTTGGGCAGATTGCTTTACAGCTCTGTGCCTCTGTTTCCCCACCTGTAAAACAAGGATGATTACAGCACCTGACCAATTGGGTTGCAGCAGCAGTCAGTAACGAAACCTATACAGAGTGGTTGGCCCAGGGCCCGCGTGGAACAAGGGCCTGATAAATGCTTGCTATTAGTATAATCCAGGAATATGGAAGAGAATTCAGGAAATGAGCCCGAGAGAAATGGCAGATACCCTTCTAGGGAGTATTCCCATCCTATGGGGTTGGCACAGATCAATGGTAGAGCGCTTTTTCCTGCTGCATACCACATTTATTAGGGGGAGAAATCTGGTTTCTGTCACGTGGAGGGTGAACATCAGGAATAGCAGTTGGTTCTCTCATGTAGCAAGGAAGAAGTGGCCACATGGAAGGGAATGTCACAGAAGGACAGCTGGGAGACTGGGGCAGGCTGAGGAGAGGGTTGGAAGGAAAAGGGTGAGGACATTGCGCCAGGGGGCCGGCCCTGGTCACATCACCTATTCTTAGGGACAGAAGATTCTGGGTAATATGATTCAGGGTGTGCAGTGGCGTATTTGTGAGGGGCACAAGCCTTTTCTTCTTTCTCTTGTTTTCTTCTTTCCTCCTTTCATGATTTTAACCCGGGTATCTGTGGGCCCCGACTCTTGTCCGAGGTCCAGCACGGTAGAGCCCTGGAAAAGAAATAACATCGGTGGGACTGTAAAGCCCCGATCACATTAGATCCTGTGCAGTGAGTGAGATCACCGCGTTGCATAGATGAGGAAACTGAGGCTCAGAGAAGGTGCAGCAGCTACCTTAGACCCCTACAAGCTGGTAAGCAGCAGGGGCAGAACTGAAATCACCATTTGCCCTGGACCAGAATCCGACTTCTCCTGCCCTTTAGCACATAGCTCTATACCATACTTTGCTTCAATTTCATATGGATTTTTGTGACATTCCTGTGGCTCAGTGCCCTACACGTGGGTCCCCCAGAAATATTTGTGGATTTAAAGTTTTAGTAATGAAGAGTGTAGCTGACATTCACTTCTTCCTGTCTCAAATGGGCAACAAGCAGGTTATCGTTCAGGCACTTGCTGCAGTTCCCAGAGCTAGTCAGCGGCAGAGCCAGGCTGGAGAGCCAGTCTGCCACATGCCAATGGGTGCACTGCACACTCCCAGTTTTCTTTGAGAGTCCAGGCTTGAGGCAGGGTTGCTAGTCTTGGAGCACATCTTTCTCAGCTAGCATGTGTGGCGGTCTCTGTTTCAAACCAGTCCAAAGGGGAACTGAAGAGGGCCTGAGTATGCCTGTGGGATGGGCAGGCAGGGGCTGACGGCAATGGCTGTGGGCCAGTGGCGACATAGGACCTTTGCAACCTCTTTTCTCTAGGCACGAAGCTGGGGTAAGCCCTGCGATTCTCTCAGCTGGACTTCTCCAGGCAGATCCTGTGCATTCCTAACTGTGGAGCTTAGCTTGTACTGTCTGCTTCACAGGGATGCCCTGCTGCCCACACGGCCCTCGCCATGCTTATCTGGAGAGACAAATGGCAACTGCCACCTTCTCTAGGAAGCCTCAAGGGATTGACATGGGTGATCTGTTCATTTCTAAACTCAAGTTAAATAATTTATTGTATATTCAGAAAAGGCAAATGGAAGACTATTTTTGAGACATTTGTGAAAATACCATACTCAGGAGATAATACATGTTAATGATAATCTTAATATGTGAGATTCCAGTGGTTACTGACCCTATATAGTGCTTGATTTCATTTTTCAATCTTATTATACCTTAATGGCATGTGAAATGGGTTTCAGCTCTCTAGTAGAATGCAGAAGACTTTGAGCATTTGCATGGGCGGAATCTGGTGTCAGACAACCTAGGCTGGAATGCTGGTGACCTTGGGTAAGTCACTTCCCATAATCTGTGCCTCTGTTCCTTCACCTGTTAAAGAGGAATACTTATGTTGTTTTGTTGTGAGGGGATATCATGGGGTAAGAATAATTGTTATCACTTATTGAGGGCTTCCTATATGCTAGGCACTGGGCTAAACTTGGCTTTACATTCTTATTTGATCCTCCCAAGAGCTCCTTCATTCCTGAAGCCCCCTACCCTGCAATATTTCCTCCCCCAACACTTATCATCTTCTACATTATATAATTATCTCATTTAAAAGAAAATTTCACCTGCCCCACCCAGGGCCTCTTGCTTTGCACAACTCCAGGAGGCCCCATCACAATGCATTCTGAGTTCTGCTCTGAACTGCTTTTACTGCAGACATTAAAGTGGTGACTTCCTGGAGGTGTGCGACATGGACACCCTGGAGCTCCAGGAGGGCAGGGATTTTTTTCCTTATTTTGATCCTTGCTGCATCCCTGTATCCAGAATGATGCCTGACCTATAGTAGACTTTCAGTAAATATTTGTTGAAAGAATGAAAAAGTCCCCCAAGAGAGCCCATTTTACTGTTCAGAAATCTGAGGTTCAATGAGTTATTAATTTGCCCAATGCCCAGTGAGACACTGAGGCAGCTGGGTGTTTTCAGCATGCCTGCTTTCAGTGGCTTTGCAAAGCTGCATGTCTGAAACACCTGGCATTGTCCCTGCCACCCTGCAATTGTTCAACAAATATTAATGAGCTTGCCTACATGGGTCAGCCCCTTACTCTGCTAGACAATTCCCACCGAGGGACAAATTGTCACATAGCTGTTGCTTTGAGAAATTGGATTAAATTGCATGGTGCAAAGAAAAGGTGGACCTTTCAGAGACTTTGGAAGAAAATTCCCTAATCCAGCTGCTAATGGTAGGAGTTTGTAGGGGCCTCTCCCGCCTTCCTAGCCTCGTTCTTTTTCCTGCTGCCTTCCCTTTTGTGAGCGTCTCTTCCCCTTTTTGCTTGCAGTGAATTCTGTTCTCCTGTAGGCTACAATGTGTCAGTTGTTATAAAATCCGGGAGGTGGAGCTTAGTGACGAGGGCGAGGGCGAGGGTGGTGGGGGAGCGCTCAGCCAGCCCTGCAGGGCGCGCAGTCCAACACCGGGTTCATCCGAGCTTAAGCCTTGCAGCAGAACTTCCTTCTCGCTCCTCTGGCTTTGATCCTCACTGAACACCAGACCAGAAGCCCTGAAGGGAGGGAGGATGAGAGATGACCGGCCCTTTGGCAACCTGACCATCTTCTTAGCAGAGCCTTGGAAAGCAAGCTAGGGGCTGACTGCACACCCAAAGAAGCACTGAGTCTCTCCTGGAAGTGTGTGGTTGTGTGTGTGTGTGTATGAGCGGGTGTGAGTGAGTGAGGGTGTGTGTGCATTGTGACTGTGTGTGCATGTCCAGATGAGTGTGTGAGTGCATGCGTGAGTGTGTGTGTGTATGTGAGTGAGTGTTCTTGGTTATTGTTTTTTGGAAGAAAAACCTTGAAAATCTGGGGCAGGTTACTGTGCTCCTAGAGTGGTGGTTCTTTTGCAAGAGGAGCTGACCAGACCAAGCTACTGGAGACATTTTTCAGCAAGTAAAGAACATTTTCCTTCCAGAAGGAGAGAGATTTCTCCCTTGGCTCTGCAGCAAGTAAAAGAGATTAGCCCCTAAACCTGTGAAATCGACCAGAGCCGTGTGATTACCAGGGCTTGAGAGAGAGTACAGGAAGAAAAGGAGAAATAAATTAGCTTGTCAGTGCCTTTGGCCACGTTGGAAGATGTCATCTCAAACTAAGTTCAAGAAAGACAAAGAGATCATTGCCGATTATGAAGCCCAAATAAAAGGTGAGATGCGGGTTGGGGAGTCATGCCTCCCCTCCCCTTTCCTTATTCCTTTGCTTTGGCTCCCCACCCCCTTTTCCTCCCTGCCATTCTGAAATGTTCTTGTGCATCAATAATCTTATTGTGAGGAGGAACGGTGGCAGCCGTACAAGTCCAGACTGGTTTCAACTGCAGAGAGTGCTGGTTGGTGTTGGGTGTATGGATTAGAGAGCGGCAGCAATCACTGCATTGCAGGTGTGCGAGGAGGATCCGACCCCGGCTTTAGGAGTGTCTCGGATACTCCATCATCTTGGCCATGACATGTCACTCTAAGGCCATTTTGACAGTCACCCCCCCAACCCCCCGCCAAAGTCTCTTAATATGATGTCTATTTTTTTATGGTCTGCTATGGTTCTTTCTTCTCCTTTATGTTGTTGCTTTGCCTCTGCCCCCTTCTCTGGGCTGGAATTCACATGCATGTGCACAGGGAATCAGCACAGGGAGGCTGTACTGCTTTGTCAGTGTCTCTCGGCTGGCCAGGGCTGCCATGGATTAACTGTTACGGGGCATATTGATCCAAACTAATGCAGGCATTTAAGTATAAGAAGGGAGCTCGGTGCAGAAAATGTATTCTCTTGCAGTGTGCAACCCCAATCACCTTCCGTGCACTAGCGTTTAGGATCATCAGTTTTCATTCAAAGCCAACATCTCAGTGCACTGTGTCAACTGGTAAGTGCTGCCTGGCTTCCGTGGTGCCAGGGGAAACCTGCCAGGAGGGTGAGATGACCTCTGGCTGCTTGTTCTAGCTTTGGTGCCACTGGGCACACAATCCTCTCAGAAGCCTCTCCTTGAATCCACACTAGCAAGGCGAAACAGGACACTGGACACAATTACATAGACAAATGCAGGCAGAACCCTCATTCAGGTCAGGCTTCTCCCGTCCTTGTGAGTTCTAGGCTCAGCTTTTGGCAAGGAAAACCTAAAAGCACCATTCTCCATGTCCATGCTTTCTCCAAGGATGTACCCTAAGAGAAGTTGGGGCCTTTGCCTCTTAGGGTCTGTTTTCTTTCTGGTCACGGTTCTTGCTGCAACACAGGGTGTGTTGTGGTCTCTCATAGAAAGAATAAAGACCAAATACATCTTCTGTGAACGCTGATGCCTCCCCTTGAGGTAATGAGCGGCCTACTGAGGAAGTTGGTTATTTGGGGCTCAGATCTGTGGTTGCCACACCTGCTTCTAGGTGCTGCTGCGGCTCAAGACTCAGTGACCAGGGAAGGCGGGTTGCCTCCACAGGAGCGGTGGGAGGCCAGGCGGCAGTCACAGCTGCTGTACACGCTTCAGATGCCTGGGAAACTTTGGGAGGGGAGCAGCCACCAGGGGAGAGCTTTGGTGTTTTTTTCCCCGTTTTGCCAACTGTCTCGTACCTTTTAGTTCTGGTCAAACCCCATATGCTAATCACACCTGGGTAGACCCCAGGGTGAAATATGCAGAAAACCCTCTGGCCTCCTCCTTTTTAATTTTCAGTTCAGTGTAGAAAACAGTGACCTATGATGCTTCATCCTTGCTGAAAATTTAGAAACAAGCCCTTTACTGGTCAGAGATTTGAATTCACCTGATTGCTCAAATACAAAAGGCCAGTCTGTCTTTGCAAATTCTTTCAGGGAGTTTATGTTTTACAAGACTAACGTGGCCGATTTTTTTTTTTAAACTGAGGTCCCCATAAAAGATGCCATAATAGAGGAAGGGATGCTGAGTTCTGGATAGGTTGGGGTTTTTATAAGCATTGTCTTGGTAGGAAATGTGCTGATCTTTGAAGGTTTGCTACCACTGGGCCCATGAACTTTGCTTGAAGATCTATTAAGCATTTATTGCTCTGGCTGATTATTTTACTTTGTACCTTTCACCTTTATTTTAACAACTGATTAGCAGTACAAGGTAATACACTTCAGCAGGAAATTTGCCCAAATAATCTTGTCTTTTCCAGACTCCAAATATCTCTGCATTCTCATTCCGGGAATTTAATTTTATTCTTTTAGCTTTGACACCCACACCATTAAGGTCAGGATGCTGCTGTGCCCAAAACCATCTGGAATCTTTTCTTTGAAAACTCTATGTTCATCATCATCATAATTGTGTGTTCAGGGCTCTACAGTTTCTGTAGCTCACTCGCAGACATCACTGCTCTTGGTCTACACAGGGTACAGAAAGGGTTTGCATGAACTCAGTTTCAGAGATGAGGAAACTGAGGCTTCGTAATGTTAAATGACTAGCCCAAGGTCACAAGACTGGAAATGTGAAGGCAGAGGGTGTTCTGCCAGGGCAAGTGTTCCCCGCTACATTGTTTGCCTGCAGCTGGCCCTGGAAGGATTGATGTCAGCAGCAGATGGCAGTTCTGTGGTGGGGCTGGCTGCCTCTTGATGGCATTCCATTGTTTGCCCTCTTTCTTTGATCCCTCGCTTTTGTTGCTTGCTTCAGAAGACGTTTGACCAATCACCAAAAATAACGCCTGATGCCAATTACCTTTGTCCCTGGGTAGCATTTGGCTAATTTGTTGCAAACAGTCCACCTAGTTAGATTTTGTTCTATGTGAATTCTGTGCGGGGAACTTTTGATTTTTAAAAATGATACTGAGTTCTTTGTAGGCATACTTTCTTTTTAAAGAATTTATTGACCTAACAAAGGGGAATATTTCACAGCAATTTTTTTTTCTGTTGTAAAAAATTTCAGACTCATGCCTTCTGTTGCCTCATCAGACACTTGAAGCCCTTGATTAAGGACTTCGATTAAGGACCTGCAATGCAGTAGTATACCGTATGCTTGCTCATTTCCAGTGATGGGGACCTCACCACCTTTAAGGCCCACGTTCTTTATTTTTGGACAGCTCTGGCTGTTGTAAGTTGTTCTTATGTTGGATTAAATAAGTCTCTCATCCACTTATAGGTTCTGCTACAGTATCTTCCCCTTGGGACTTCAGAGAACAAGACAGATACTTCTTCCCATGACTGCCCATTGAATGTTTGGAGATTCTGGTCACAGCCTCTACACTATGATCATCCTCATTTGCTGATATACGGCAGCCCACTGCTGCTTATCTTTACTCTCCTTTGGATCTACTGCATCCTAGGTTGAAAACTCCCATGCCTTTAGGTGGTTGGCAGGTAGAATAAATAAGTAATGATGGTCAAGTAAGGTGATTTGTGGCAGCTGGTCCACCACCTTAGCAAGGGCAACATAAGAAGGGGTAGTGGTGATTAGGATAGGCCTGAGAGCACATGTCCTGTACTAATGAGTAATCACTACCTGGATTCAACCATTTGTTACCATTTTGGAATGTAGGCCCAGTGGATCTTTCAGTTTTTCAATGGATGCCAGAAATCTGAACAAGAGTTTTGTGCTTTTAAAGAGGTTTTGCTAGATATCTCCAAAAGATGATACTATCAAAAGCCTCTTCAAGAGTTGTACTGAGTTCTAAATGAGATCTTCTAGATGTGGTCAGAGAAGGATAACAACTCTCACCTCTCTTGTGCTATGTATAGTGCTTTTATTAATATAGTCAAGGGTTGAATTAGCCCTTTTCACTGCCCACCCCCTCATTGCACCGTTTATATTTTTATATGCTGGATTTCTCTAATCCACTAGGCTAGGACCCTCATCAGAGAGAAGGAAATTGAAATGAATTTAACATGATTTGTTCTCAGTGGCCCTGTGCTAGCTCCAAGTGGACAGAGCTTCCCGTCTGAGGGGCTCACGAGTGTCCTTTTACAAATCTGTTCAAGAACTGTGCCTGAGAGTGACATCATATTCTCTGGTCGGGAACTGGCAAGTTGTAGCTTCTATCCCATTTTGAAATGAGAACAACATTCGCCCATCTACAGCTTTTTGGCACCTACCCTATTTTTCACAATTCTCTCAAAGACCACTGATAGTGTTTGGTAATCTTATTTGCAGGCATTCTCAGTATCCTGGGCTCTAATTCATCTTGCTGTCAGACATAATGGTCTGTTCTACATTTATTCAGAGTTCCCATTTCCATTTCAACCTAATGGAAAATTGAAATAGAAATGCAGTGATTGACTTCAGTGTTTTTTTTTTATTACATGCCTGTAATCATTTTAGTCTATCTTAATAGCAAAAGTCTATTATTTGGGGGAAGAAAAGCAGATATTGAAGATCACAGAGAATGCATTCACTCAATCAACACTGAGTATCTACTTTGTTCCTAGTCTTGTGTTGGACATTATGAAAGATGCATCATACATTCTTGGCTTTCTAAGAGTTTTCTTGGAATATGGCAATAAAATCATTGAAGGGAAAAAAAAAACACAAAAACTTTCAACTAAGCACCAGATGAATTCAGTCTTAAAGAGATTATGCCATAGGGTGATTGGACAACCTCCTTAGGAACCCTCATTGCCTTCAACAGGATTCAATGAGGAATGCAGGTTGGGTTGGGGAAGCAGTGGTGAGTAATGGGGACTGTGGCTGATTAGTTAACTCACCTAGAGGAGGCAGTTATTATTTAGCTTCAGTCTGTCATTGCCATGAAATGTGAGCCCTGAGTGGTCAGTTATTTCAGTGTTTCAAGGGAATCTGGATTTTAAAATAAAATTGCTGGATTTCTATTTTTCTAAAACTTTGTTTATTTAGTTTTAGAGAGAGGGGAAGGGAGGGAGAAAGACAGAGAAATATCAATGTATTGTTGACTCTCACACACCCCCTACTGAGGACCTGGCCTGCAGCCCAAGGATGTGCCCTGACTGGGAATTGAACCAGCAACCGTTTGGTTTGCAGTCTGGTGCTCAATCCACTGAGCCACACCAGCCAGGGGTATTTCTCTTCTAAAAAGGGCACTGCTCATATCAGGAGGGCACCACCCTCATGATCTCATCTAATTGTAATCACCACCCAAGGCCCCACCCACTCCAAAATACCAATTGTATTGGGGGTTAAGCTTGGAAATTGAATTTGGGGGACACAAACATTTAGCCCATAATAACACCCATACTTTCTATTCTATTGCAGGCAGGAGTTTTATTGGTAAAAGGAATAATCTTCATGGTTGGCTGAATTTTCTTCTTTACCCCTTATTGGGGAGGTATTTATTAGCAGGGTTTGGTGAAGGCTGACGTGTGGAAAGCCAAGGTGACGTTTGGTGAGCTGATGTTCGTCACAGTCAAGGTGGAGTGTGGCTAGGGAGCATGCGCTCTTGGCATCTCCCAGTCTGGGGGGACCAGTGGATCTGGGGGTCTGTGTTGGCCATTCCTAGAGTTTTCACCACTACAGTTTTTATGGTAGAGACAACCTTCCCTTTCCAGAAACCTCTGTCATTCACTCACTCACTCACTCATTCATTCATTCATTCACTCACTCATTCATCCATTCATTCAGTGACTGTTACAAGCCATGCTTTAGGCTATACAGCTTTATTTAGCAGTGGAAGGTTAATTCATTTTTATTCAGCTCTAGGTCTCAGTCATATAATCAGTATCTCATTTTGTGATTCCTATAATTCTGTGAGATAGTCATTATTAGTCTCATTATATAGATTAAAAGCTGAAGTTTGGAGAAATAAGCTGTATAAGATTGCATAGCAAACAATGGCAGAGCTAGGATTTAAACCAGAGGCTTCCAGACTACTGCTTGTGCAGGCAGGTGAGAGGCACAGCAAGGCAACGTGGCTCTGAAACCTAGGGGGTCCTTCCTTGGGCAGCCAGTCTGGATGGGTCTTACTCTTTGGCTTCCTACCCTTCTGAACACTTCCATGCTCCTGCTAATCCAACCTCTCCTCTTCCCCATTTGATGTCCCCTTGTGTCAGGTCCCTGTACTCCCACCCCAGGGAGTCATCTTTGGAAAACTAGCCTACTGGAAACACCCTGTAGACTTGATGGAGGCTGTCAGCTCTACCTCCACCAACCTGGGAATATAGAAACAGAACTCTTAGGTGTCTTCTAGTCCAACTTTCCTATTTTTGTTTTCTAGATGTGGAAACTGATGTTCAGAGAAGGGTTCTGGTTAGGAGACACTTCCAGACCATGTTTCCACGAGGGCATAAGCTCTGTCTGCTTGATTTGTTGCTGTAGCCTCATGCCTGGTGTCTAATTGGTGTTCAGTAAATGTATGGAGTTGAATTGCTCTGGTGGGTGCGGCAAACTCTGGCAGTGGTTTCACTTGTAAATGCTTCATTCCTCATGGCATATTGGTGTTTAGGAAATATCTTGGCTGTCCAGGAGTGGTTGCCCTGGAGGCAGAGCTGAGTGGTGCCTTGGGAAACAGAATGAAGCAAGTACATGACAGGGTAAGGATTGGACAGATCAGGAGGAGAAGAGGTTAGTCTAGTTTGGAAACTGGTTCTTTCCTTGTAGGTGCTAGGAAGGGGACAGGTGCTGACCTTTTAAAAATGCTAAGTTTTAGAACCTCTGGCCTAATACAGGACACAGAAAGCGGTGTCCTGGGCTTAATTTCAACTGTAAATGCTTCATTCCTGATGGCTTGTATATGTTTCTAAAACATCTTAGCTGGCCAAGAGTGGAATTTTGGCTCCATTCTCTTAATTTGTTCAATTATTGGCCAATTTATATTTGGAGTAGTGTTCCCTGAGGTGTACTCCATGAGACTGGATGGAAAGAGGCATGGGGTGGAAAAAATAGTTCTGTGGTCAAACAGGTTTTAAAAGTTCTAGCATAAACTGAATGAAATATTGATAAGTTTGTTTCCCACAAGACTTCTGGGGACCTTGAATGTGTTAAGTGTGAATCTCCAAGAAGGAGTTGTGATCTTTCCTCAGACTTATTTGATCTTACAGACCCTTTTCATGACTGCTCTTCAGATTGCCTTTTAGAAAATGTCAGGCTGTGTGGTATGTGGATTATCCAGATTTTTTCTCTTTTTGCTTTTTTCCCAGTTTCCTAATTTTTACACTTCTCTCAGATGGCAGCTTGAAGAGGGGAAGAGGTAAAACAAATACATATCCAGCTCAGCTAAGTGGTATCAGTGTGGTGTTTTGAGGTCACTTAGAAAATGTGGGATTTGACATTTCCAATTACAGAGCGCTCAACCATTGATTTAAATGGTAATTTGGTGACAGCTCACCCTGATCAATATGCATGGCATGTACGCATGTGCCCATCTGTGCATGACAGTAAGAGGGTGCATTTGGCTGCAGGCAGTGTTCAAGGTGCCTTGAGTGGACTTAGGTGCCGGCCCTGGAATTGTGCCGTTTGACGCCAGGTGACAGTGGTGCAGATGAACACACAGAAGCCCATGGCCTGTTGCACCGCAGAGTGACTAGATGTCAACCACAAATCCAGGTACATAAGAAATATGTTTTTCTTTATATTTTATAACTTGATTTCCATTCCTCATCTCTATTCAGTTGGAGGTGGCAGCAATAAATCTAAGTCAATTTGGAGTTTCCTCCAGTTTTGTGTCCCAAATCCTGTCGGTGGAGGCAGCACCAAGGGACTTTGTTTAGTCTGCCACTGCTCATCTGTTTTCCTTCTTACTAGGTCTTCAGTGGTCAGTCTGTGATGGTGATCCTCCTTCCAAATCCTGGGCTACTGTGGCTGTTCCCTGTTCAGCTCCTTCCATGTGATTTGCAGGCACTGGGGGCCATCCTAGGGCTCATAGGCCATGCTGGCGGTGAGGGACCAGACCTTTGTCTCAGGCAGGTCTTGCCACGCCCAGCACTTGCTTGCTTCTCCTCCAGTGCCTCTCTGGGGCCCTGCCTGGGGAAGTGGCCCAGCGCCTCTCTGTTCTCAGATTCTGCACATCTACAAAGGGTTCCCTCATCACCCTCTTTCCCTGGGCTTATATGGGATGAGGCAGCATGCAGATTATTTTCTCATAGATACATAAAATCTACATACACCTGACTCCCTGAAATCTTTATTTTTATGTGGAGCAGGAAGGGGAAAGGAGGGGTAAGAGGGGGTGATATCCTGGCACTATGTCATCAAATATTCTCTCATAGCTATTGTCCATAATCCACATTTCTTTTTATTCTCCCCAAGGGCTAGGCTTTTGAAAGTCAAAAGCCAAGAACTGAGTCTTTCTCTGTATTGTCCCTGAGCCAGTGAACACAGAATGCCCTCCCTGCCTGAATCCGGTTCAAGAGATCTAAGGAAATATGGAAGAAAACCTTCAATATTTCAAAATGTCAATTGCAGTGAGTTTCCTTCCTTCTCTGTCTGCACCATCCTGGCCCCTATCACCACCACCTCTGGTTGGGATCATGGCAACATCCTCCTAACTCTGGGTTTGTTAACTTACGCAGTCCTGACATTCTGGGCTGGATTATCTTTTATTGTGGGAGCTGTCCTGCACAATGTGGGGTGTTGAGCAGCATCCCTGGCCTCTACCCACTAGATATCAGTAGCAACACCTCCCCCCACCAAGTTACGACAACCAAAAATGTCTCCAGACTTTGCCAGATGTCCCCTTGCAGGAGCAAAATAAGCCCCAGTTGAAAGACACTGTCCTACATGGTCTCCTGCTTCTTCTCTTGTCCTCATAGCCTGTCCTCCTCACGGCAACCAACAGTAGTCCTTACACAATTTAAGTCTAATTATGTCACTCCCAGGCTCCAAACCCTCACCAGCATCTCACTGCATGAGGATCGAATCCAAATCCCTAGTGCAGCTTACAAAGCTGTGCTCTGCCTACCTTGGCTATCTCACTTGCCCTGGTTCTTTGAATTCTCCAAGATTGGACCTGCTTTGGGCCTTTGCACTTAGCTTTTTCCTCTTACTGAAATCCTCTTCCTCTGGATTGTTACATGGCTGTCTTCTTCTCGGTATTCAGCTTCAGCTTGCCTGTCATATTCTGACCACTCAATGTTAAGTAGCCATGGAATAACTATTGGGCCTGCTGACATGAATTCTCAGCAGAGTTCTTATGGCTATATAATATTTTCCCTTCTTAGTTTATTTCTTTTCTTTGCCAGAATGGAAAGTCTGTAAGAACAAGACTTTTGTTTCTCTTTGTTCATTAGTGTTTTGCTAGCACCTAGAGTAGCACTTGATATATAACAGGTGATCATAATATTTGTTGAATGAATGAATAAATGTAGATGCCCTTGTGTTGGACTTTACACACAAGCTCTCATAAATGTTTTGCTTTGGGGTGTATGGGATTGGACTGGGAACTGCAGTCTAGAGGCACATAATGAAGAAGATCCAGGCTTTCTCCAAACACCAACTGAGAGATAATTCAGGAAAATGAATCCGCAGAAGGGACAGTTGTATCTATGCAGAGCTGTCCAGCTGATGGCTTAGAAGGGGATGCCATTTGCAGGGATACTACATGGAATCCAATATTTTTTATTAACTGAGTATGTGTCTGATATGAGGATACAAAAATGGGTAAAATATAATCTCCATCCCTGTCTTTGATAGACATAGTTTTCTTTTAAATTTTATTTATTTATTTTTAGAGAGAGGGGAAGAGAGGGAGAAAGAGAGGGAAACATCTGTGTGGTCACTTCTCATGTGTCCCCTACTGTGGACCTGGCCCACAACCCAGGCATGTGCCCTGACTGGGAATCGAACCAGTGACCCTTTGGTTCTCAGGATGGCACTCAATCCACTGAGCTGTACCAGCCAGGGCTGATAGACATAGTTTTCTAAGAAAGATAGTTACAAAGATAGATTGATCAATTGTAATATGGTAAGTACTGGAATAGTACTGGAATCACTCACTATGGAAACTCAGAGTGAACACAACAGCTTTGCCTAGGAGAGCTGGAGAAGTTCTTATAGATAAAAGGACCTTTGAGTAGGGTTTTTGCACGGTGGGTAGAAGCTCTCAAGATGGAAAGGGCATTTCATGGAGAGAGAACAGCATGTGCAAAGACATGGGGGCCATGAAAGGGTCTGGGTATTTGGGAAAGGGTGAGACGTTTGGCTGAAATTCAGAACAGGTGAAATGGAGTTGGGGTGGGAGATGAGATTTGAAATGAGGGGAGCTTGAAGTTCTTTTCTAACCATTGGGTCCTATGAGTTTTTGGCCTTGGAGATGGTGAATGAGAGTTTTTTTCTGCTTATGGGTGTATACATGTTCATTATTTTTAAAGTCTTAAAAATACAGAAAAATAGAAAAAGAAAAAAAGAAGGATCTAGAATTCAATACCTGAGATAACCACTATAAACAATCAATATATTACCTTCTAGATTCCGTATCTCTATCTATCAAATCTGTCTTATATCTATGTGAGACAAAAAATGGTATCATAGATCTGATCCCAGATATTTTGATCAGAAGCCATCAAAATATTTAAGGGGTCAGGAAGATTAATACTTCTAACAGAAACACACAGTTCCTGGTGTTAAAAGATTAAAATGATTTCAGAAAAGGAATTTTACAACAGTTATACTCAAGATGATAAGTACAATCATGGGATAAGTGCTTTTAAGGTAAAATTAAGGCCAGGAATCAGTTATAAAAATAAAGCTGATAAGCAAATCATCATAGGCCTGTAGATCTAGGGTTTGAAATAGAGAGAATATGGTCTAAAAATAAATAGATGTTGCCAAGTAAGAACATCAATCAAAACGCATGACTTCCTGTGTTTGGGATGGTCCTTGTTGGGGCAATTGTGGTGGCTGGCTTGTGTTGGCCACTTCTGTCCTCACAAATTTGTATAAACTTGGGCAGAACTGAGCTCACTCATCAAGAACTCACCCCAACCCCACATCTGTTCCAGCCACTTTCAGCTAAAAATTTTCCCCTTCCCAGTCCCCTATAGTCTCACTTCCCCGTTGGTACCCGGGCAATAGTTCCTGCCTTTGGCAGAGAGTACTAAAAAGAGTCTTGTCTAAGGCAAAGAATTTAGTCTCAGCAGTAGGTTACCCTCTCTGCTGGTATCTTTCCTCTGATTTAACTTTCTTTGCTGTTCTTTGCCGGAATTCCTGGTCATCAGTTGTACTTTTGGGATTCGTGATTGCTGGTCTGTACTGAACTGTGGTAACCTGCTCTCCCTGGCTTATAATGGTTGGGTAGGGTATTTTAAGAATAAAATTTATTGATAGATGGTGCGTTTTCCAACCTTTTGTCAGACAGAAAGTCCTGTAGGCATGTAGAGTTCTTACTGAGAGATTGGAGCTCAGAGGGAGGGGATAGCTCCATAGGGGGACCTTCCTTAGTTTAGAGTACCTTGAAAGGAACCAGAGAGAGATGACATCAGAGATACTTACCAATGAAACCTTTAGCCACCTTCAAGGACACAAAAGAGTGCTGTTGCTTCTCTGATTTTACTTGTATTAAAGAATGCAAACTGGCTGAGCAGCATGCCTGCTCTCCAACTGTCGTCTGAGTAGGACATTGCTAAACAGAGCTGGCCAGTACATTACTTTTTATTTTATATGGGCTTTGTTTTGACCAGTGGCCTCTCCAGACAGTATATGTTAGATCCTGAAGATATATCATCTTGGGGAAACTGAGGCAGAAAACAGTCACTGCCTGGTTTCTGACACCTAGTAACTGATTACTCCTTGACCTCCTGACACCTGGCACCTGGTAACTAATTACTCCTTGACCTCCTACCCTGGCCATTTGGTTTCCTGACCTTTTGCCTGGTTTTGGTCTTTTGAGTTTGTCCCTTGACCTTCAGCTCATTTTAGGGCTTTAGTCATGGCCCAATCAACCCACTTCAGACCCCACCCTGAGTATATCTGTCTTGCTGGATCTCATACTCAGTACAATATTGTCATTGAAACTTGGTGCCAAAAATGACAGAAGTGCCTCTGCTCTCCAGAAACAGAATTGTTATGCTATTGGGAATAGTGAGAAAGAAATGTTGAGAATATGGTGGGCTAGTTTACTCTGATTTAGTTTAACAAATATTTATGAGTTCTTACTATGTTCCCTGCCTCCATAGCAGGAAGACACATTTTAACTTATAATTACAAAACTGTTGAGTGTTATGAAAGGGTGATACAGAGTTCTTGGGGGGACCTACAGCAAATGGATCTAAATAGTTGGAAATGTTGTAGACGATTTGTGATATTGATCTGTAAAGCTAAACTGGCCAACCTTATCACACCAGCATTTCGTGAGCTGTTTAGGATCCAGACAGAACTGTCTTTTCGTTTAGACAAGGGTCAGAAGCCATCAAAATATTTAAGGGGTCAGGAAGATTAATACTTCTAACAGAAACACACAGTTCCTGGTGTAAAAGATTAAAATGATTTCAGAAAAGGAATTTTATAGCAGTTATACTCAAGATGATAAGTACAATCATGGGATAAGTGCTTTTAAGGTAAAACTAAGGCCAGGGATCAACTGAAGAGGAGAGAAACCCATCCTGGTTGGACAGAGGTATGCTAAAGGCACAGAGAGTAGGTGAGACAGGAGTGTGGGCTGCTGAAGGAGAAGCTGTGACGCGGGCTGGGGGAGGTATGCTCTGGAGGGAGTCGCACAAACCTGGGTTTGAGTTTTGGCTTATGGCTGATTAGCTGAATGACCTTGGTTAAGTCTTTTTTTATCCAAGAAAGATAAGAAAAATAGGGATAATATCCCATCAGTTTCCTTATTTGGAAAATGGGGATAATAATAACTCACTTGTGTGTGTGTGAGAGAGAGAGAGAATTAGTTGAAATAACACACATCAGAATTTCCAGCACATTGCTTGGCATACATGAGGATTCATTGAACAATGAAGATGTTAGCTAAGTCAGTAAGAGAGTCACCAGCATTCAGGTCTTGGACAATGAACCTGAACCTACAGGTGAAGTGTCAGTAAGTGCACCTGGTTGGAAAGGAGAGGAAGGAAGGTAGGCAGTACTGAAAAATGGCCAGAAGAAGTGGAGTTGCCAGTGTGGGCAGCTGGGAAAGGAAGGTTCCAGTAAGTCTTAGTAAGGCATGATGCTTTTCTTGTTTACTTCAGTGTTATTCCCAATGTGGCTAAGGCCACCAGCATCAAAATCATGGGGAAGGAATTTATAACAAATTCAGATTCTGGGGTATCACCCAGACCTATTGAATCAGAATTTCTGGGGGTGGAACTGGGAAACCTGAGTTTACGAGTGCCCCAGGTTTCATGAACTTGAAGTATTTGGGCCTGGACTATAGTAACCTCACCAACTTCACAGTCTGTGTATCGTCTTTGAATGCAAAAGCACATTTAGTAGTCGTGTAGACTGATGAATGAGGAGGGAAAAGCCTCTGCACTACTAATGTGAGTGTATTACAATTCTATTCTTTTTAAATAAAAAATGTGTTTCTTTATGTATTTAGGTATGTATAAAAAGAGTCTGATAGTTCCTGTCGACTGATAATGATGCTTTCTCTTGGGGACTAGGGATAGGGTCGAAGTCAGGTTGGGGGCAGGATGTTAGTGACAGAGAACAGTGGAAAGGAGACCTTTTCCCCTTACATTCTTCAATTTTGATTGACTTCTAAAATAATGAGTGTGTTTAATTTTCTAATTTATAAACTCACCAAGTTGACTATAAAAGTAAGGAATTTGTTGACAAATTTTTCTGCTATCGAGGAGGCTCAGAAATCAGTTAAACTATGAAAAAGAAAAAGACAGACAGAAAGGAAGACAAAAAGACAGACAGGAAGGAAGGAAGGAAGGATGACAGACACCTGCAAGAGATGTTTAAGTTTTGTTTAACATCTTGTGGCGTTCATTAAGTATTGTAAGAATGATTGCTGAAATTAACTGTATTACTTTACTGGATTATTCCCTGGTGTAGTGTGGAAGGTGTTTTTGTTCTTCCACTCTTAAAATTCTAAGAGACGGAATAATGAAGCCAAACCACTTAAGTTATTGGGTTTAAATCAGGAGCCATTATGGTGCTGTGCCCAGAGTCTGGGATTTTGAGTCATAAGATCTGATTTTCCATCTCGGATCTGTCTTTTGAGTGGGGTATGTCTCCACTCCGCATCCTTGCATCCTCATCTGTAAAATGAGGCATTATCTACCCTAAAGGCTAGTTGCCATGAGGATCAAATGAGGTGGTGTGTGAGAAAGTAAACTCTGGAGTGCTTCAGAGATGTTAATTATTTCTATTTTTGCCTAGCTCCTCCCCTGGGCATGGTGCTATTACTGTGGGGTTGTTTATGAGTCTGTCTCCCTGTGAGCTCCTTGAGTGCAGGGGCCTCGCTTAATTCATTCTGAATTCTTGTGCCTAGCGCCTGCCACACAGGAGGCATTCAAAGCAAGTTTTGGAATAACTATCAAGGATAGAAAAATACATGCACAGTTAGGTTTAGGCTTATGAAAATATTAAGATGCTCTTCTAGGAAACAGTCTTCCAGTTTTATTTAAAGGAATTTAAAAAAAATTAGCCAAGTTTACGGCAGAAATGATTTTGCTAGGAGAAAGGAAAGGACTTCACTAAGGAAAATCTAATTGCCCAGTTTTCTAAAGAGACAGAGCCACATCTCTTCTTCTTCGTTACTGTTAATGGCTGGTTCCAAAAAGGGCAAGATGAATGGAAGGGATTGAGAAAGGGCAAGTCCTGATACTCCTGAGAAAAGTCTCCCAAGAAACAGGAATGCGCCTGGATCACCAGTTTCCTTTATTGTTTGTCAGAACCCTGGAATGAGCCTTCTCCATGCTCCTCAGACAAAGACCCTCTTTGGCCTCTACCCCAGACTGAGGCCGGTGAACCACAAAGTCCCTTATTCCCCTTGGAAGTGGGAAAATGGCCAGTTGCTTGACAAAAGTGGAAGGATTTTCTGAGGCTCAACTTGGGGGCTCCAGCACCTCTAAGACTTGGATAATTATCATCTGAATGGGTGAGGGAAGGACTGGGCCAAGCCTAGAAACAGAGTCTTGGTGTAGTCTGGCAG
This sequence comes from Tonatia bakeri, assembly GCA_004024845.1. Lineage (NCBI taxonomy): Eukaryota > Metazoa > Chordata > Mammalia > Chiroptera > Phyllostomidae > Tonatia > Tonatia bakeri. The sequence continues at coordinate 9,736 of PVIA01005951.1, read as the reverse complement.
TTAGGAAGGAGGGGACCAATCTCAGCTTTGGGACTCTGGACTGCCACGAATCTGTACTTTCTTCTCCTTCTCTTGCATCAGCTTCCTAAGCACAGGTCAGCCCAGGGCATCATTAGATGGGTTCATCATTGTCCAAACAAGTGGTGATTGTTGCACGGACCCATCTAGTTTGAGAATGTCAGGAAACCAAGGAAGGCAGCCTTAGTAAACGGGAACATGGTGTTGATATCAAACTGCCTGAGGTTTGCAGCCCGGCTCTGGTACTTTCTAGCTATCCGACTTTGGGCAAGTCTTTTCATCTCTTTGAGCCTCAGTTTTCCCATCTGTAAAGTGAAGATAATAATCCAATCTCAAAGAGTTATCTAGGTGGTTAAATGAGATAATGCATGGAAAGACCTCTGCTGCACAGGCCAAGCATATAGTAAGTACTCAATCAGTGTTAGTATTGTTATTAATAATCATAACTATAGGTGATACCACAGACTCTGGAGACCAGCAGATCTGGGCTCAGATTCCAGCTGTGCTACTTACTAGTTGTACACAAATTGTTTAACCTCTCTGAGGCTCATCTCACTGTACTTCTGTAAAACAGGAACAATATAACTTCCTTGGGCATGTCTGTAAATCATTCAGGCCAAAATAGGCAAATGTAGGTACTCCATAAACAGTGGTTACCATTAAGAGAAACAGCACATTCTGCAGTGAACAGAACCAGGAAGCAGAGAGATCTTAACAGAATGGAATAAGGTACTGACTCTACAAATGTGAAGTTTAATAGTATCTTTAAGAGAGCACCACTGACTCTTCAAGAGAAGTTAAATTTTTTTGGATACTGAGCCTTGAGAGGACTTTCTCCCATGAATAGATAGAAATGTAAATGAGACAATAACAAATTGGCATTTGGTTAGGATATCAGACTTTGAAACCTGACCCTAGCCTTGTCCCTTATCCAGGTGGCTTTTGGTGCCTCCCTAAGGGAGTCCAGAGGGAAATAGATCATAGAGGCCACTCACCGGGAATTGAATGCTCGTCCCAAAGCTTCCGCTCAACACCTTAATGTAGAAGTCTGGTGAGCTGATCTCCCTGTAGAGAACTCCTTTGGCCTAAGTGGGTTGGGAATGCGGCTTCCCCTCCAAGCCAGTACTTGAATCTTGGCTGTATTGCTCCCTGGTAACCAAAGCTCTTCTGGACCTCAAATCCCTATAAAGACAAGCTTGGATAACGTCCCTGACTTCTCTCTAAGATGCTACCAAGTCTAACTGGCCACAAGGGAGGAGAGTTAGAAGTCTGGACCCATCCAGACTTGACTTGTGACCTCCTTGGAAGTACAATGTCTAGGAATTTTGGTCCACAAATGTGACCTAGGACCTGTCTAGTCCATGATATCACTTTCTTCCAACAGGTGGATTTCCATTGTGACGTTGACTTGGGGGGAATGAGTAGAGTTGGCCTTTAGCTCGGTAGAGGTCAATATCCCTATCCCTTCATTTTCTTGTTGCCCTTTCTTCTCATGCCCCCACGAGCATAACAGCCAAGCCTATGATCAACTCAGGATGTGGCTCTCTCCCTCTGGAAGAAATCAATGGAGAATCAGTGATGTTCAGTCTGCTTCCTCAGCACTGCTCTGTAGTGTGCCTACCATACAGTCATGGGGAGTCGAAGCCCCAAGGATCTAAGAATGCCTCTTTGATGTCCTTCTCCTTTTCCAGATATGCTTAAAGCAGCTCAAGACTAAATTAAAAAATTCAACTCATTTTCTTCTAGACCAGCACTGATCACCAAGCAAGTGGTAGTTTGCAAGCCGGTGATGTATTTTGTTGAGATACACAACAAAATCAGGCAACTGCATAGAAAAGTCTGCATTTCTGACTCTTTGAAAACAAATTGGACAACTTGGCTGCACTGGGGCCCCATTCCCACATGGTGACCCATCAGCCAGAGCTGAGGAGCACCTGCCATTTGTAGATGAGGCATGCACTCTTGCATCTCTTCCACTTGTGTGCAGGAGCTCTTGTGTTCCCACACCCACTACTTCACACCCACTGCTTTGCTCGTTTACCTAAGCTTCCTGGTTTCAATTGGCAGTTGGGTTTGCCATTTTTTGGATAAGGCCAAGGAGTTACATTCTAACTTCTGTATCAAATTATGCTTATCAGATAGGGTTGTCCAATGGGAATTGTGTGACAGAGTAACAAATGCCTCAATGTCTAACTTGCTGTCACATTTTCAGATTTCACTGTAGGGACTCCCTGACATTATTTTAAGTGAACATTTCACTTCTCCTCAAGGATAAGTATGAGGTTGGAGTCAAGGGCAAGACAATCTCCTCCAAAGAGAAGTGGTGTAATGTTTTCCTCTGACCCATTTTTGAGGGGAACTGGGGCAGGGTGGGCAGGAGGGCCTGTTAGCTGCTGGAGGCCATAAGGACACAATGATGTGGTAAGTGTAGCCTTAGTTCCCATGGTCGTCATCATGACACATTTTTAGTAGTTAAAAATCCCTCAGTGTCAGTCAATAGTTTGAATACAAAAGTATAGTTCCTTGTAGCAATTCTGCTCAGTGTGGTTCAAGAACTCTGCATTGGACTCTGAAGTCAGACAGACCCAGGATCGAATGCCAGCTCCATCACTTACAAAATTTCCACCTCTGTAAAATGGGCATCTTACTGGACTCTTGTGAGGAATATGGGCAGCCACTTAATAATTGCTTTCTATTATCATTCCTATTCAGATTTGAAGGGCTTGATTCAACCCAAGAGTGAAATTGAGAGCATCTGCAGCAGACCCAGCAGCTTGCAGACAAATGTAGCCCCACTAGGGGATTTTGTTTGGCTTTTGGAACATTTACAAAAGTAAATTAGTTTCCAACATTTAAAAATCAAGAAAGTTGTAAAGAAAATCAAGAGAGTTCAGACAAAAATCCAGATTTCTGGAATTTCTTAAGAAATAGGAGGATCTGGAAACACTGGGCTCTCACTCTCAGACAGAGTCCCTTCTGATGGAGCATCGGCTCTGCTTTGCTCCTGGCCGACCTGGTCCACTTCTCTCTTTTGCTGTCTGCTTAGCTCCTGTGGGTGTTTGAGTTTATCGATCTAGAGCAGGGGTCCCCAACCTCCGGGCCGTGGCCTGGTGTGGGTCCAGGCCTGTTCGGAAACGGGCCACACAGACAAAGGTGAGCTTGAATGTAATGCCCTTGGATCATCCCCAGACCATCCTCTCCACCCTGGTCCCTGGAAAAATGGTCTTCCATGAAACCAGTCCCTGGTGCCAAAAAGGTTGGGGACTGCTGATCTAGAGGAATGGATCAACCTTCATTCAATCCTTCATAAATATTTCCAGCAACCAGGCTTTGGAGAAGGTAGTCCTCCAGCAGTCCTAGGGGTAGAGCTATGGGGTCAAAGTCTTCTCAAAGGAATGTAGGAAACTAACAAAGAAAGACTTGTGCCTGTGAACGGATGGCGTCCTCATCTAACATGGAGGTAGGCTAACATTTAGTAAGAAAAAAAATCTTGCCCTTTATGTCTAAAAACCCAGCTGGCCAAGTGCAGACTAGGGAGAGCTGTGCTTAGCAGCAGCACTTATGAAAAAGATGTAAGGGTCTGGTGGACAATAAGTTTGGTGTGAGTCATCAGGAAGCAGCTGCCAAAAAATCTAATCTGATTTTGGGCTGGGTTTATAGAAGTCTAGTGTCTGGAAGACCTTTCTAACAGAGCTGTTTTAAAGGACAAGCAGGCAGCCTCAGGAAGCCTTGATCTCCCTGGGGGTGTTTGAGGCTGGGTGATGTCCCTGGAAAATATTGTCAGAGTGGGGATTTAGGCATCAGAGGGAGATTTACTCTAGTGACATACAAAGTCCCTGCCAACCCTAAGACTCTCTTTTCTGCAGCCTAATGAAAGAAGATAATTTTTATAACAAAAGTAAAAATCTTGCTTTCTGATGGAAGGAAGCAGGACATGTTGAGGAGGCTGATTGGATGCAGCTGCTTTGATCAGACTCTGTCAAAATTGAAATGTAAACTTCCAGTTCTCACGTAATAATCAGGACAACAGATGGCACTGGCCCTTCTGCATCCCTGAACCTCGTCTCACCTGCAAGGGTGTCTCTGACCCGCTGCTGCATTTCTCAGAGATGCAGAGGGTGAGGAGGGAAGATCTGTTTTGCACATTACTGGTGGTAATTTGTTTAAGCTGAACTTTTTATGCAGAGCTTGCAAACTGACGGCATACAGGACAAATCCAGCCCTCAGATGTGTTTGATTTGGCCTGTACTATGTCTTTAAAAAATGTGAATTAGATGCCAACATGTAAAAATGAGGAGATTGCATGTAAAATCTGGCTTTCTAGCACCTTTTTAAACAATCAAAAGATCTGGCAGTTCTGGGCCTGCATTCCCACATGGCAGCACAGGTCAGAGCTGAGCGCCCATTGCTCTTCTTTGACAGGACTAGGGCTCACTTGGCCACTGTCTTCATCTCCCTAACCTCACCTACTTTACTCTGCTAGTTCACCTGACTTCCTGGGTCTCTATAAGCACTGGAGTTAGTGACCCCCCTGGTTTCTGATTTCAAATACAAAAAAAAGCTGATTTCAAATACAGCTTTTGTGGTATACCTGGAGTGCACTTTCTAGTAGGTGAGTCAGGTGGGCTACCTCAAAGAAGCAGGCATCTTCAGAGCAGTTAGAACCAGGATCAAATCTGTATCTCCCAGAAGACTTGCTCTATGTTTCAAGACAGTGGACCAAGAATGCAAACAGCACCAGCATGAGAGTCCGATTGCAATCTTCCTCCCAGGGCCAAGGGAGCAAAAGAGAGCTATGTGTTTATTTAAGCATGAACAATACACTAGGTACTGGTTTGTTTTCAAAACTATATCAGAATGCCTTGCATGGTCAGAGCCATCATTAAGGTGCAGTCCTGGACTCTGCTCACTCATTAACAGCGGGGTGGGCAGCTGGGGATCCCCAGGGGAGGGTTGGGAGTTGGGTAGGGGGAGCAGAGATGCCTTTACAGAGATGCCTTTACAGCAGGTAGTTTTGTTCCTTAAAACTAACCGTGGATCATATACCACTAACCCCCAATTCTTGTACTTCAGTGAATACCCCCCAATTGTTCTTTTGAAGCATTCAAGACTGCCCATGGTTTTCCTTGTGACTTATCCATTCTGAGCCACACAGAACAATGGCTTCCTCTTCCACAGCACTGCCCTGCAAATATTTGCAGATAGTAAGCTCACCCCTGAGCTAGCTGACAATCCTTGCCCTGAGGGGTGAAATGGGAGTTCAGGGCATAGAGAGACCAGATGCATTTAATGGAGGTGGTTGGGACAGTGTTGCTCTTAGGTGGGTCATGAGCTGGGAGGCCTATGCTTGGAAGCCCGAGTTTCCAAAAGCCCTTATGTCAGCCTCGGAATCTCTCTGTCAGCTGTCGGGAGCTGGGGGAAAACAAGAAGAAGTGAATCTTCTCATGAAGCTTTGGTATTGGTGGTAGAAATTGCAAGAACTTCACCAGAAGCAGGGATCATCAAGCAAGGGCTGTTAGTTTATTGTCTGATGGCAGCTAGTAGCAACTGAAGGGAGTGAGGCCTGCCTGTAGGCCTATTGGTGGGATTCTCTATTCCAAGACAGAATTTGCTAGACCCTCACCCTGCTTGAGTCTGTCTCTCTGCTCTTCGGTCCTCAGGCTGAAATTGAATTAATCAATCCAAGAATTGACCAGTCCAGGACTTCAGAATCCTTATGACCACACTCCAGTACCACTGCCTTGCAGAGTAGCCCCACCTCTGCATGGGATCTCAGGCTGTCACTTAGGAAATACCCTGCTGATCTGAGTTACTTCTAGTGTAGACAAAGGTCTTGTTTGGCTCTCCATGCTACAGCTGTCTGGTAGCAGTTCTGTGTTTTTACTGTAGTTGCCGCAGTGAATCCTTTTATTGAGTCATCCTTTGAGTGTTATTTCCCTTTTACCTTTCCCTAAAGGGGAAGGTGAAGCTTTTTAAAATATATATTAAATTAATTAATTAAAAAAAAAAACCCTACTCTCACTTAGGGCATTTCTTCCACAGATGGAAGTGGTGTTTGTGAGTTAGAATTCCAGGAAGGTGTTATCTCTTGAGAGTGGCAGGGGCTCCCTATAATTACACTTGGCATCTGGAAGAACCTGAGCCCGTATGGGGCAAAGATGAGCAGCACGATCTTCACGGCTTGGAGAGGGTGAGGATGGCAGGACGGGGGCGGGCGGGTGGTGCTGCCATATGTCCATCTCCATGCCTACTTCCTTTCCTCTATCCCCTCCCCCACTCTCCCCATTTCTTGTCCTGGAAAAGGAAATGGTGGCATCCAGCTGTAAATGGGATGGCATCTCAGCATAATATCATTGCTGCTTCCTGGTCATTGCTGGATCCTGGCCATTTCCTCCCTGACCTGCTCAGCACTCAGCCTTCCCTGGGTGCTTCCATGGGTCTGAGTCAGAAGTAGAGTGATCTTGTGTCTCTGTGAGTTGTTCTATTCACTGGACTTGGGTAACACTTGGTGACAAAACCCACTTGGTTTTGTAGGTGTGATGTGGAAGGGCTAAGGCTAAGGGGCTTTATGTGTGCAGCGTGAGGAAGGTTTGGTGGGGAAGAAGGGGTCAGATGTTCCTTCTGCAGGGACAGCTGTCCCAGCGAGAGCCCCATGGCTTGAGAAATGGCTCTGTGCGAGGAGACCATCTATCTGGCGCCCAGGTCACTCCTGTGCAGTGTGGGGAGCTAATCAAAACTTCGAGAGCAGAAGTGCCTGTCTTCCACCCAGAATCAAGATTAATTGATGATCTTTAATGGAAACAAGTTGAATCTCTCAGCAAACCTTCCCTTTAAGCTTACAGTTGTGCAATTTTCTATGAAGACCTGTTGAGTTCTTTAGAATCAGCAGGTTCTTGAAAACAGCTGACCACTTATAGCCATTCATATCTTTCCTCTGTGTGGCTGGTGGGAAATGGAGAGAAATGCCTTGAGGTTGCTGGGCTGAGGGGATAATTCTCTTTTACCCATGGTCTGCACAGCCCACTCACGTTGTTGTAGCATTTGATCTCCCTAACAGCCCTGTGATGCAGATGGCGTTGGGGTTATTACTATCTCCATTTTATAGATAAGGAACTCCTCTAGACTTGGAAACACTTTTCCCTCAAGATGTCTACTGTAAAAAGGACTTTCTGTTCAAATGGGTGTGGGAAGCTTTCTAGTGTGTGTTCTCAGGAATTCATAGCACAATTCCCTATATTAAAGGCTCTGATAAGTCCTGTAGAAAAGAAATCTATTTAATCCATTGTTTCCTGACTTCATTAACCTAGGTACTGTTTTTTTTTTCTTTATGGTACACCTATTGGCATCTTCTGGATATACACATTTTTTCTGTAAAAGATCAGCTAGTAAATATTTCAGCCTTTGTAGGCTGTATGGTCTTTGTCACAACTACTCAGCTCTGAGGTTGAACACAAAAGCAGCCCACACTGATAGAGAAATGAGTGGGTGTGGCTGTGTTCCGGTAAAACTGTATTTACAAAAGTGAGCTGTGGGCCAGATTTGACTCATGGGCTGTAGTTTGCCAACCCCTGCTCTAGAACAAGCAATCTGCAGAACAGTCTTTGGGAGATGCTGCTTGAAATGTCCACAGTGTCCCACATAGGGACTCTATTCTCAGCTGCCAGAACAGTTGATATGAGTCGCAATGACTTAGAGGTTGTGGCTCAGAGGTTGATTGTCTTACTCAGGATATATGACTGCTAAGTGTTGCCACAGAGATTTCTGCCAGGTTCTTGACTATAAAATCTTCTTCCCTCTTCCTCCTCCCCCTCCCCTTCTCCCTTTCTCCTCTTCCTTCTCCTCTTATTACTCTCTGCTCTTTGAGCGACAGACCTGGGAAGGGGGCAAAATGCACCAAGTGCTGCTATGTGCAATTGAAGTAATGTGTATGTAGGTGCGTGTGGGTGTTTGCATGAAAGTTGGTCTGAGTGTGACCATGATATTTGTTATTAAGCACGAATGTGGCTAACAGATAAGTTATCCATTTAGAGGTCTTTGTTTCAGAGGACCTAATGAAAGATGCTAAAGAGATTCACTAGTGCTGTTTGAATTGAACTCTGTGGCAAGAAATCAGGAACATATCCAATCAATGTACAAGAATTTATTAAATACCCAACATGTGCCCTTGCTTTAATTAGAACTTTTAGTTGCAAGCAACAGAAAGCAGCTGAAGAAGGTGTTGGTAAAAATGGAGCTTATTATGAACACACAAGGTGTTTTGTGGAACCCAGATGGGAAAATGCCGGTGGGCCTCAGGATGGTGTGGAACCAGGAACGGGAGTGCTGGGGAGCCCTGGTTTGTTCTAGATATCAATTGCTGTACTTTCTCTCATTTTGGCTTCTCTCTGCACATCTGCTTCACTCTTCCTTCTCACCAAACCGTCTGTTTCTGATACTTCTGCAGGACAGGTAGACAATGATTACCCATAGCTTCCAGGTTCATGTGTCCATTGGAGGTGATCACACAGAAAGACCTTCTCTCTTCCTTCTCTTCTTCCTCCTCCTCCTCTTCTTCTACTCCTTCTCCTTTCATCTTCTCCCTCCTCTCCTTCTCTCTCATCTCCTTCTCCTCCTCCCTCACTTCAGCATTGCTGGAGAAGGGACTCTGATTGGCCCAGTCTAGGTGGCCCTTGAACCCCAGTTGCTGTGGCCATGGAGGTGGGGTTAACACCCCAACTATGCCACTCAGAATCCTACTTTTCAAAGGAGAGAGTCTACTGGTGATGGATGGAGACTTGACTCGAGGTGAACACACAATACAGTGTACAGATAAGTGTTTTGTAGAACTGTGCACCTGAAACCTATATCATTTTGTTAAGCAGTGTCACTCCAATAAATTCAATAAAAAGGAAAAAATAAAGGAGAGGATCTACTACAGCACTGATCTGGCTAGGCACCTGCTGAGCAGGTACAAAGTGAAGTAGAATATTCTTTTCCACTGATATTTATAAGTAGTTGGAAAGTAAGACAAATCTATAGTAGTGATGAGAATGTCAGATGCGCTACACTGTTTCATTAGACAGTGAAGAAGATAATAGTACAACAGGGGACTGGTTTTGCTGTGCAGACATTATAAAAGAGAGAGACAGGAAAGGCTTACAGGGTGACACCACCTGGAAGGCCTTCCAGCAGCAAATCCAGGCTCTCTCAGGGCAGGTAAGAAGCAAAACGTTCCGACTAGGAGATGGGTAAGGAATAGAATAATAGGTGTAAATGTGATCTGGTTCCTTAAGATCAGGAGTGAACTTCAGAGAGCAGTAGGAAAGGCGAACATTGCTTCGGACACAGGTCATTTTGGTCTGGTAGCAGGAGGGGTCAGGTGGAGCTCCAACAGGAGTGTCTGAAACCTAGAGCTATACCCCCTGGGACAGGGGGCTGCTGGAGAAAGACCCCCAGCTCCACACAGGTAAGGGGAAGTCCCACCTGGCAGGTGCAGGTCTGTACAAGTGCGACTGTGGGGTGTCTGAGATGAGGGTATTCCCCAGTACTGGCAACTAGGCCTGTGTGACTCAGGGACAAGACCCAGGCTCTGGGGAATCAGGCAGATACTGTTGCCGGAGGGGTGGACAGCGTGGAGCTTGAGAGAATGGGGACTGGGACAGAATCCCCAGCAGTCTGAAATGCACCTGAGGCCACAACGGGACTGGTAATGAGGATGGGGTTATTTGCTTTTTTTCTT